>JAIPRM010000176.1:48020-65548 GCA_025469315.1 Stegophylla sp. TES_Ste_2020 | reverse complement strand
CGATTTTTGAGATTTTTCAGATCAATTAGACACATATGTCAGTGAGATCATATTAGATTTTCAAGTCTTAATATCAAAAATCAATAATTTTATTGCATAAAAACTAACAAAAAGTGAGATATTTCCAAAATTTTCAAAATGCCGTACTTAACTCAAAATTGATTATATCATTTTGATATTGTTTGAAAATGTTCTTTTGACTGTTTTTAGTAGTTGGTGAAAGTTTCAGGTTTCTAGCTCCATTATTGTAGAAGTTATGGTAAAAAGAAATTTTCAATTTTACGAAAATGCCGATAACTGCATATTTTGCCGTTTTTCGTTAATTTTTCGACAGTTTTTCACCGCGCTTGGAAAAAGTATTGAGAAATTGGAAAAATGACTTCTCTAAAGTACCATCTGGGAGTGATTCTGGTTCTATAGAGATACTGATCGAAAGTTTCGGACAAGTATTTCTATACGAAAAAGTGTTCACAGAAAGAGAGAAAAAAAAATAAACATCATTGTAAAATCATAAGCTTCTTCACTTCGTCCAGAATCTAAAATCCAAGAGGTAGGTCGACCGATAATATCGTTATTTTTTTTTATTCGTATACTTGTATGTTATTTCGAGTACGTTACGCCGTCAATCCGCTGTAAAGCGTATTCGATCGACAATTATTATAGTTATATTATTGTAAATAATACACAGAGAGAGAGCGAAAAAATTTTCAATCACAATGTTCACGTATATTGTTTTTCATACTTTGTTATATTATGCTTTTTTTTTTTCGTCCAGACATGTTGGCACGGATCTTTTTCGCCAAAAAACCGGTTCCTTGTTTTAGGTCACGTCCGTTTCCGTCATTATATATTTCTAAAAAATGATATATATTCTGCCAAATACACTTTGGGAACCATGACACTATGGCGCTAAATATCGTAGAATTAGTTTTACAAATTGTCAATTTTATATCATTTAAACACATAATTTGTGTGCAAATAAATTAATTCATTCAAAAATGATGTAATAATTAAAAGAAACGTATTCTCATAAAATTTACAATATTTAAAATACATATTAATAATAATATATAGGGCTAGATTAGGTTATTAACTTATAGGAGTTGGCATTTTTTTCAAAAATCATTCAAAACATAGCTAAGTAACATAGAAATGCGTTTCATAACATCAGAAGTAGTATGCAGTTCTCATTAATTTGCATAGTTTGCATATTTAATTATTTTTTCGATATAAGTGCATATTTCGGTTATATTTGAATTTTAAGTGGATATTTCACATATTTTTTTAATATTTAATTAAGGTTTTCTTGATATCGGAAAATTTTTCCCTGAATAACTAAAGAGAGTGAATATTATTTGATATTTTTATTTGTTTAAATGTAAGCTTAAAAAGAATAAAGGTTAAAAAAAAAAAAAAGAAAGAAATTTCATAAATAATAGAAGAAGAATTAATAATACTAATTAAAATAAATATTATAATACAATTTTTAAATATTTTGAGTTTTTACAGTCTAATTAATGTTTTATAAGAGATTATTTTAGCATTTTCGCATATTTTTAGAGCATATTTGGTACATTTTATAGCATATTTGGTACATTTTTAGAACATAAATGCATGCATATTTTAAGTTTTTTACTTTAATATTCTTTACGAAATATTTATTAAAAGTTTTCAAATTTTCAGCGTTCCCAGTTTTGTTTGGTGGAAACGGGAATCAAACCTTTCCTGTTTTTGGTGGAAATGGAAATCAATGGCCTATTTCATAATAGATATTTCACTAACAATTCTTTGGTACCCGTTTAATGTTCAGGAAAACTTAAACGGCTTTTACGGGTTTTTGTCAGTACATTCTTTCCGCTTTCACAACCGTTTTTAATAAGTTCGTAAAATGTGGAAAAAAAGCTTCAACATGTTTCTATTGAACTTTTCCAATCGTTATTCATTTACGTTTTGAATGGATACGATTTTTATCGTGTAAACGAACAATAATAGTTTCAATATCAGCAAAACAGAAAAGTAACACGCTGTGTTCCTTTTTTTATATCAATAAATAACAACTTTTGTTCCTAATAAATAGTCAGTTACACTATCAATAAAATACTAAGTTTCAAAATATTCTTACAATCGCAATTTTCTTTTCCGATCAAATTCAATTAGATACAATGTTCTTTTTGCAACAATGATATTATTATTAGATTTTCGCGCCACAGCAGGCAGCAGCAAATGGTTATATTATGTATTTAATTCACTTTTTGTTTAATCTTTTTGATATTTACACCCTGAAATTATTGCTCTACGAAGGGCTCCGTGAAACAACGAGACAAGTCCATATTTTGAAATTATTCAGGAGACATGTTTTATTTCACCAAAACTCTAAAAATTTATATTTTTATTTAAAAATTTGACATAAGTATCTTTAATTTCATGTTAATAGTTGAGTAAAATTGATTTCAATTTTAAATACATTTTTTTGTTCTAAAATAACTTGGAAGTATGAAACATATGGACTTACCTGGTTTTTTGTTCGTTAATTGTATTGCATTTTTCGAAAACTAAGACAAGTCCAAAGACAAGCAAAAATCAGACAAGTCCGGACTCATCTTGTTTTTCCCCATAATATTATAAACCAGACAAAGTCCATTTACTCAATAACTCCACAAATAATCATTGAACCTGTCTTGTTGTCGCATAGAAATATAGAGGGAAAAAATCTGTACGCGATAATACCAAAAAGTGAGTTTCGAAAAAAAGTGGACTTGTCTCGTTGTTGCACGGAGCCCTTCAATTGGTTTAATTTATACAATAACAAATTATAAAACATACTTATTCAGATACCGGTTTCTATAACAGTATATCAGAAACCTATGAATACATAGCTCAGGAAATATGTTATTTTTCAACTTTTAAATGAGAAAACATGTGATTTTTGCTTCTGAGTGTTAATAACGGATGCTATAGGAAGATTTTTATTTACCTTCTAGTGAAATTTGAGTAGTTTTCGAAGGTTTCACGAAAAAAAAAAAATATATATATTATAACAATAACTATCATAACATTGTGCAAAGCGTCTCCAAAAACATGTAATTAAACAAATGAAACTAGCTTAACGGTAATTAAATAAACTCGAGTCGAAAGAGAAACTGCTCGCGTCTGTGATACGCGTATACTAATATTGTTAATACGACTCAAAGATGGTTATCGCGGCGCAGGAAACCACCCGTGCGTCGTTTATAGCAATTAACTTAGCATTGTTTTAAATTAGCACGATTACGGTACAGTTAATACAGAAAATAATAATAATAATAATAATAATAATAAAACAATAACAGACACGGAAGAAGAAAAAAAAGTCGACATATTTTATGATGTTTAAAGTGTGGATTTTATCTTCAGTGTGTCGCACTCACGGGTAGGGAGTGTTAGGATTTATAATAATAATTTTATTAAATATTTGAGTGTTTTATTATTCACGTTTGTGTGTAAGCTAATCCGTTTTCAGAATATTTTCATGGTAATAATTTTTCCAAAAATTGTGTTAAAATTCCAGTATTTTAATATTGACAGAGATTATCTTGGAATTCACGTTACCACCCTATTTTTCAATTAAAAAAAAAAAAAATCGAATATTAAGTATTTGTTGATTCTGTAAATTACCGTTTAAACAGATTTTTACGAAAATTATCAGTTCTGAAGGTAAAATAATTTAGAGTAATTTGATGTTACGATATAAAATTCATTTTCGTCCAATTATTGTCATCCAAAATCAATTTTTTTTTTTTTTAACGCATTTTTATTTAAAACTATTAATCCCAATGAGGTTTTGCATAGTGAATCTAGGGATAGCTATTTTGATTGACAGAACGTAAGACGCGAGTTTAAAACTCTCGATTCACTTTTCAATACCTTAATTTTCAATCAAGCAAATATGGTGACTGAAATAAAAAAAATTTGTGATTTGAAAAGTTCAAGAGAATGTGATAAATACAAAAAATAATAAAAATAATGTTACTTAGTAATACTTAGTAAATGGGTAGTTAGGTTTTTAATATACGATTTATAATCTTTAATGTATGATATGATCTTTAATATACGATATTAATGAATAGAACCAATATCATGCCCTAAGTAGTATAATGATATGAAGCCAGAAAAACGTCGGCGTTTTCAACCCTGAAAACCATATTGTATTTAACTTTTCTCTTATCACTGTTAAAGCTAGAAAATTAGTTAGCTTATTAGAACGGACTTGTCCATTAGATTTAAAATGTAAAATTTAAAAATTTAAAATTTAAATAACCCACGAAAAAAACTTAAGTAATAACTAATAAATATTTAAAACTTTAGAAAGGAACCATCTAGTTATAATTATCCAATAATTTAAAATCCAGCAGTTGTACTTGCAGACGTTTTTTTTTCTAAAATAAATTTTTGTATTATTCTAGAAACACATATTTCGAGAAAAATTTAAAATAGCCAATCTAAAAATCATATTACTACTGAAGGGTTTAGTTTTACTATAAAATCGCTATAATATTTTCAAAGCGTCGTAATTAAAAACAAACGATTTTCACTGAATTTGATTAGCGCCATCGTTTTGAAAACTTTTGAGCAAAAAAATAAAAAAATTCATATTTTTCAGCTGAAAGAAAAATTAAATTCGTTCTGTTATCTTTTGAAGACACCACGTTATCAGGTGTAATTTTTCAATATATATCATGGCTTATTTGATTTCTGGTAAAAAGTTTTTATTATAGCATTCTCCCCACCACGAGAGCTATCGTTGTACTTAACACTCTCTTTTTCAGATGAAAGGTGATGAAACTACTACTTTATACTCATTCGTTTATAAAAATATGTATTTTTCGTTACCAGAAGTTATTTTGTAATTAGAAGTATCTAATAAAAACGGTTTTGTCTGAGCATCTCATAATATTATTTAAGTAAGTATATATATATATATGTATAAAAACTGTGAAAGACTTTCACTCGATTTCTGAATTAATTCGACAACGCTATATAGTGTTCTACTATCACCTGCGTTTTTGTTTTTGTTTAAATTTAAACGTAAATAGGATTAAAATTAATAACAACAAGTGAAATGAAACAAATTTCAAGCGGCGTGGTCATAGAAATTAAGGAATGCAACACACGATCATCTCGTCAGCTATAACCGAGAGCCGTCTGCTCTATATTTTACGTTACACGAACGCGTAATTATCTAAAAGAATATCGCTCGGAGACCTTGACACGAAAATGATTTATAACACCGCGTAAGAGAGACTGTTATCATCTCGGGGATTCGTCCCGCAGTAATTTTTTAATCTTCACTGTGCAATTTTTTATACGTCGTATACACTATACTAATCTAGTTATATTTTATATAATAACCCGGTAGGCTAGGGTGACCATATTTAAAAAAATAAAATACAGGACAAAAATATTTTTCATAATATTTTTAAATAAATAAGTATTTATTACATATATATATATATACGTATTTATGTTTTTGAATCGTGACAATAGTATAATTTTTAAACTACCCATTTTAGATTAAATTTAAACACATAAAAACATTATTTTGAAAAACATAAAATAACATAATGAAACTAAATCGATACTTTTTAAAAAAAATTTCAAATCCTTTGTTTATGCATATTGTATAGTTTACTTTCGAAAAAAAACTTGTTAATTCCTTTTACGATTATATATTTGATCTAATGGTATCCTAAAGATTTCTAGATTCTTACATTGTTTTGTTCAAAAATTTCATTTAAAAAATTTCAAAAATTTTAAATCAACAGCAAGTCAAAAAACGGGATTATTAATATGGGACAGATTTGAAATTACGGGACAAAAAGCGTCCCGAGAGAAGTTTGTCAGGACAACAGGACACAGAGCCGAAATAAATGACAATCCTGTATAAAATAGGACGTATACCCTACGGTAGACTCATACACGCTTTTCGGAAAGATTTTATTTATTTTATCGCTTTCACTGCGCTACGGACAACGGTAATTACCTGAGGTGACGCCGGTTGTACCGTGCATGTGACAATGGAAGTCATGTCCAACATTTTCGCAATCATGCGGCCGCACGCGGTCTGATCTTGTCGGATGTTTATGCTCTCCGTAATGCCGCCAGTCAAGTCGGCTAGTCCGTCCAAAAGCGTACCGTACTTCAGGGCCTCGTAAGAACCGTGTAATCTGGAAACAGTAATAATAAAATCAATAATGGTAATAAACAAGTAAAAATAAGTCAGTAAATTAGACACGTTTACGTTTGATCTATAAACAAATATAATATTATGAGTAAAAATATTTTAACGAATTCTTTGAGAATAATTATTTCAGATTCTTGGTGAAGAAAATAATGGAATGCATGTTTTATAAAAAAGCAATTAAAAAATAAATAACTGCAGTTTTATATGATATAAGTCGTACGAAAGTTTTGTTCGATCTTTCGAAACAGTTCGAAAATGTCATTAACTTCATATTTTAATAATAATTTCATAATTTTTCGAAATTCTCAATTGTTTTTCCCAGTACTTGCGAGTACAACAACCGGCGATAGAAGCATTTGATGAGTGCCTAATTACGCGTTCTCTTTCTTTCTCTCGCCCTCACCCCGGACCTTTTAACCTAATTTCGTACCCTGTATGACGGTATTGTTCTTTAAGTTCACTGCTCGCTCTCAACTTCCATAAAAACGTTTACCATTTCCTCCGTTCGCGTTAAAAATAAAATAGCTGCCATAGATAACCCCGGGTTGGATCCCGAATTCCAAATTTCCAAAAATGGCATAACTGAGCCCCTTCGTCATTTTCCGATTACGTGAGACGGATCCCAGACTACACCCAGAGTACTTTAGTTGGGTTCCGAGATATTCAGGAATAAGAAGTTAAATGGGTATGCTTTAGTATATTATTTTCGCATATGATTATTTCGATAACTCTTTTAACCTTTGTACCTTCTATTTGATTTACATTTGTGTACTAAATTGCTTGGAGAGAAAATGATTCGTTTACTAACTAAGAAATAAACCGTTTTTTTTTTTTTTTTCTGAGGCATCAATCAAATTTCTTTCTAAATAGAATCATTAATTATAAATATTATAAAAAAATAACAATAAAAATGATATTTAATACCCATTATATTTTAAATTCTGAACGAAGTGAAGAAGCTTATGTTTTTACAATGATGTTTATTTTTTTTCTGTGAATACTTTTTTGTATGGATCTACTTGTCTAAAAGTCTCGATCAGTAACTTTGAAACCCGATTTTCCTCTAGTTGGTACTTTAGAGAAGTCATTTTTTGAATTTATTAATTTTATTTTTCAAAATTTGACAAAAAAGACTCAGAAACCATTATTTTTTTGATCCAAACTTTATGAAAATTTAAACATTGATAGACAATAGTTAAAGAAAGATTTTGGCACAAGAACATTTTTAAAATAGAAAAAAAATTTTGGACATTTTCCTAACAGTTTTTTTCTCATTGAATATTTTTTCCTTAATTCATTAGATAAAGGAAGTAAAGTAAAGTAAAGCAAAACAAATTGAAGTAAAGTAAAGTAAAGGAAAGAAAGCCGGACATACTTCGCACCACGGATATTCTTCGTTCTTCGGGTTAGATACTCTCGGTAAATGTGTTCAAAATAACGACCATTATTGATCTTTATATCATTAACTTCTATCGTTCAGAATCGTTTAATTGAAGAAATGATTTGTCTTTTTTTTTAAATTACACAAACCCATAAAGAGTATCTGACCCGAAGAGCGAAGAATATCCGTGGTGCAAAGTATGTCCGGCTTTTTATATTTTCATTTGAATCAACTAATTGTGAAAAAAAAGAATATCATTTTTTGAAAGACATTCCAGTCAACCTCCTCGTGGTATCATTTGATAGGTAACAATACAAACATTAATAGTTTGAACTCCACGCGCTAAGGGGCGGAACCGTTTTCGGCCAAAATGAACCTTTCCCTTTTCGGCCATTCTATAATGTCCGTTTTCGGCCGGCACACTATTTTGGTCACACTATTTTTCGCGGGCGGGTCCCTACCCGCCCGCGCTAAGCGGACCCAACTCGTGTTCAACTGAAGTGATTTAATTTTTTTCTCGGACCCAACTCGTGTTCACCCATAGCCATTAAGTCCAGAACTGTCCAGGTAAACGAATTGACTACGGACTTGGGGGCAAAAAAAAAAAACTTGATAAGTGACCAAACACGATAAAATAACGTGTGATATTAACAGAGCCGTGCCGTTAAAATTTGGCGCCCAGGGCAAAATTAAAAATATTCGCCCTCTATTTTATTTATTATTATGCATTTCATTCTTATTTAATTGAACATTTTTTTTTTTTTTTTTTAGGTATTTTGAACATTGATTTGACAAAAAACTAAAGCTGATTGCTATAGTGTAATTACTAAACAAAATATGTAATTAGGTACAAAATAATTAAAAAATTAATAAAATTCACAAATTTAACATATTATGAGTAAGTAGGGTTATTCTGATTGTTTTTGACTATCGCTTATATCACACCCAGCGTGGCTCAACGCTGAGATAATGAATACGATAATTTATTATAAAGCCAAATAATACCAGGCGGTTGATTAATTTTATTATTACTCGACCATAGTCAGAAATTCGTTCAGGAATAATTTGTAATGGTCCAAAATAACTTTCTCATTTTTTTTTTTTTTTAGATTCTGAACGAAGTGAAAGAGCTAGTGGTTTTTTTATTTATGAATAGTTTAAAATATTATGAAAACTATTATAAAAATTCCGGACATACTTTGCACGATGGGTGGGATTCTCTTGACGGGTGTATTAAATTCTAAAGAAACGATAAATCATTTCTTCAATAAAACGATTCTGAACAAAGGAAGTTAATAATATAAAAATAAATGAGAAAAAAAAATGTTAGAAAAATGTCCAAATTTTTTTTTCACATTTTCAAAATTTTCTTGTGCCAAAATCTTTCTCAATTATTTTCTATTTATGTTTAAATTTTCATATAGTTCGGATCAAAAAATTATGGTTGCCGAGTCGTTTTTGTCAAATTTTGGGTAGTTTTTTTTCAAAAAAAAAAATGAAGAATTGAGAAATTCAAAAAATGACCTTTTTTAAGTACGATCTAGAGGCAAATCCGGTTTCAAAAAATTACTGATCAAAAGTTTTGAACAAGTATTTCCACACAAAAAGTTGTACACAAAAAAAAAATAAACATCATTGTAAAAACACTAGCTTCTTCACTTCGTTCAGGATCTAAAATTATTTTTGGCACCCCTTTAAACCATGCGCCCGGGGCGCTTGCCCCTAAGGCTCCCTACACGGCACGGTTCTGGACATTAGTGTTTTGACATTTTCGAATTCACTCTTAGTGTGGCGAGGGGGGGGGAGGAGGAACAGGATTTAATACACTGCGTGCTGTATATACCTCTCTCGCGGTCAACCGAAGATTACGTTTCAAAGGTAATTTATTGACTTGAACCGCACACAGTTTGCACGCACTTTCACAACGTCCCAAACGGGTCAATATCGAATAACGCCGAAAGCGATGGGTAACCGAAATAATAATAACAGAACGATAATGCACTGAAAACAAACGCGTGTTGTGACGGTCTCAACAGTGCGCACGCGCGCAGTATTCAAGTTCATTGGCAAAACACGTTTGCGTTCGTCGTCGTCGGTTTTCCAATTCGAATATTTATACAACAAAATAAAATTTCGAAAGTGATCGATCGCAATGACGATAATATCACACGCGGAACACGCCCGTTCACAAGTCAACGGCATCTATATTATAATATAGATACGCGTGTGTTCGTGTTCGCAAAGTGCGTGCAACTACTCTCAAGAATATAAAGTGTGTTACAGACGGTCACTACTTTCCAGTTCTCCCGTTCGGATCGCAATCGATTGTTGTAATAAAAAAACATTCTTTACAGATAATCGTTTGATAAGAGGAAAATGATTAGTTAAACGAAAAAAGGAGCGAAATTTTTTTTTTTTTAAAAAAGTAAAAAAAATTCACAACGCCCCCGGGTGGGCTCGAACCACCAACCTTTCGGTTAACAGCCGAACGCGCTAACCATTGCGCCACGGAGGCTCGATGCTCTGAGTGTATAGATTAACAGGATTTGTTATGAATACAACGATACATACATAAAAAACTAATGTTTCCAAATTGAATAAAATTATGAGCGTTTTTAAGTTACAACTTGTATGCATCTTATTTTTTTCAAATAAAAATTAGCATTTAAATTGTTTAACGCGAATTTATTAAGAATAAATAAGTGAAACGTCTTTCAGAATAGTGAAATTCTGAATTTTAAACTATTTTATACCATTATATTCAATACATTAATTGATAAAACAAGACTATTAACCGTGGATCTAAGGAGGAGGTGATGTAGGTTAGCCCCTCTTAATGAATTTTATAATTAACACTGTATAAATGCTTAAAGTGAGTAGAAAAATAAAAAGTTTTCATTAAGAAGTTTCGACTAACAACTTTTTTAATCGGAATTCGCCTTAATTAGGTAGGTACCTATTTTCGATTGTTATTTTCGAAATTCTCAATAGTTTTTCCAAAATTTGGGTGTACTATCCGAAATTTGACATTGAAAAAACTTTTTTTTTTTAATCCAAACTTCGTAGAAAGTTAATTAAAAGAGACAAAAATATGGGAAATATTTTGAAAATGTGAAAAATAAATGTTTGATTTATTTATTTTTTTACACTTTTATATGTCATACAGAAAAACATTTTTACTGTTCTTAGTTAATTATGGGATATAAAATTGCGGGCTGAGTAAAAAATAAGGAACTAATCTACTTTACCGTGCACCCTTTTTTTTTATTCTATTTTTTTTTTTTTTTTTTTTTGTAACTATACTACATTGCATGTAGATATTTTAGAATGACTTAAAACGACTGTTAAATCGTTAAAAGACGGTGAATTTTAATGATTTCATGCTTGGCACTTTAATTCCAGAATTATGTGAACACGAGGACTGAGGAGGTCGGCTCTTTTTAGTCTTCATTTAAAATAGCTTTAATTAACTTCACAAATAGACGGTTTCTACGCGTGTTTTTGCATTCATTTCTACACTCCATCGGCGCCGTCACTTCGCTCTGCCTAATCTATTACGTCCCTCGACTTGTTGTGTAACGTAGAGAACATTTCAGTTTGATTCCCAATAATTATCGATAAGCTCTTGGGTAACCAAAGACATGGTATATTATATTTTACCACATTATGTCGATATAAACTGTAATTTTCAAACGGTACAAATAATAGTCGACCAAATATGGACTATTATTATTTTGGTCAAAATTATTATCTTCGCCCAAATGATCATCACCCCCGTATATGTACATATACAAACGTGTTATATTTGTGTATCCAAACGTGTCATGTATTCATGTTCCCAAAAATTTTCTACATTTACAGGTAAAAACAATGTATAATATACCCAAAATTCGACGACTTTGTGACGTACTACGCGAGTTCGTGACGCTGCGACCGTAAGAAATCAGTGAAATTCTTCAATTTTTTGAAAAAAAAAAAAAAAAAAAAACGAAAAAAGGGTTATTGTTAAAGTAAATTTATACCCAAAAATTTTTTTATACTATTTATAAACTTATAATTTTAAAGTAAAATAATTGTCTTATATAACCTGAAGCTTCGCTAAGAAACTTTTTGTTGAAGAAATGAATTTATCGTTTCTTTAAAATTTAACACACACCAAGTCCACCCAAGAAACGAAGATTACTTATGGTGCGAGGTATGTCCGTCTTTTTTATTTCAGTGTTTGATGATTAAAGATAAACTCCATTTAAGTATATATACATATTATATTGTTAAAGAAAGTAAAAAAAGGGCATTATTATCATTATTTACGGGTATTCGTATCTCAATCGGGAAACGGACACGCTGTGCTATCTATTGCTTTATTTTCATACCACGGACACTTTAAACGATTAAAAAAAAAAAAAAAAATTTCACAATGGGGGTTTTTTATTGCAGAAAATTAGCAATCTAAATTCTTTCTTATGCATTTAATGAAAATAATGGTTTTAGTATGAAAATAATTAAAACTAAAAATAATAAATTACTTTCCTGCTCGAAAATCCGGTAGAAAATTTGGAAAATATTTGTTATTTAAAATTTTTTTTATATATATATTATCCTGTATTAAATTATGGGTAAGTATATCATTGACCTCCGCATTAATTTGTCATATTTTTAATTTAAATATTTTGTAATATCTATACTTAATAATTTATTACGTCTATTGAGGTTCAAATAAAATTAAATTTTGACGAAATCACGTTTCAACAGTAAATTTATGTAATTTTATCACTACCTAAAATAGTACAAAATGTCCGCAATAAATATTTTGTTATCTACTACTTGAAATAGTACGTAAAAATTCTGCGGTTTTAAATTTTCGATGTGACCGTACAGCGTTCGTCAACCATCTCAACGATAGCCTTAGACCAGAGGTTCCCAAACTGTGGGTCGCAATTAAATTTTTGGTTGGTCGCGTTGTAAGTTTTAGATTCTGACTGGAGTGAAGAAGCTAGTTTTTTCAATTGTGTTTATTTTTTTTTCTTTGAACACTTTTTCGTATAGAAATATTTTCCAAAAGTTTCAACCAGCAACTTTTTTAATCAGAATCTGCCTCTAGATGGCATTTTCGGGTGGTCAAATTATTCGAAATTCTCAATACTTTTGCAAAATTTAAGAAAAGATATCCTAAATTTAACAATAATGCAACTAAAACTTTATGGAAATGTAAATATTATGGATATTTGAAAAATATTTTTGTGAGAGAATTTTTTTTTGAACGAGAAATCCTGATGGTGCAAAGCATGTCCGACTTTTTATACAATATTCAATTTTTTTGTTTTAGTATGTTCATTTACATGTATCCTAAATAATTTAAAATATTAATTATATGTTTTTGTAATAATTAAATAAATATTTACAATTGTTTATAGTTTTAAAAATTATTCGATAAAAATTTCTTTTTTTTTTATTCAGTGTCTTTTTTGTTATCGTTATTCGACAAGCAAAAAAAGAAAAAGGACATTCGATTATTGTTGTGGGTCGCTAAAATTGAAAAAATGCCCAAAATGGGTCGTAACATAAAAAGTTTGGGAACCTCTGCCTTAGACTTTATTAATTGTATTTAAATTATTGTTATAATCATCTGTTGCATAGGTTTGATGGGAGCATTCAATATTAAATAAAATTATTTTGTCCATCATGACCATTTTTTTTTTTTTTTTTAAAGAGTACCGTTTGCTTTACGTAACCGCAAACACATATTATGAACGTTTGACAACAATAACGTTCCCAGCTCATTCGGTCCTGGACACATAATAGAAGCGCGTGGTCGTGAATTCCACGCAGAAGAATACCTGATAACGATACCGTGTTACGTGTTTGTTTACAATATATTATACTCGCAGCCGTTTTGCAAAAAAATGGGATGGTTTCAATTTTCTAAACGAACTATTAAAATTTACGATCACGCTATCCTTCAGCGGAGATTTTAACGAGACTGTTTATGTTTTCCACGACTAGTCGGTTCAAGTATAGGTACTCGTCGTTATTAGAAGACGTATGAAATAAAAATATTTTATGATATTTATTTATGTGTAAGGTTACTCATTTTTTTTTTTTAAACTTTCTAAGCAAATAATAAAGTTACGCCTTCGAAAATACTTTCAGTGAGATTACATGAAACGTCACACTGGCTTTGCTAGCTGCTCCTCTGATATATATATATATATATATAGGTACGCACTAACGTAAGAATCATTTTATCTTCAGAATTTTTAAATTCATTTTAGATTCTGAACGAAGTTAAGGTGAAGAAGCTAGTGTTTATACAATGATGTTTATTTATTTATTATTATTTTTTCTGTGTACAACTTTTCGTATGGAAATACTAGTTCAAAAGTTTCGATCAGCAACTTTTTGAAACCGGATTTGCCTCTAGATCAGAGGTTCCCAAACTTTTTATGGTACGGTCCAATTTGGAATTCTTTTACATTTTGGCGACCCACAACAACAATAATCAAATGTTATTCTCTCTTTTTTTTTGCTTATTGAACGACGAAAATATAAAAGATACCGAGAGAAAACAGCATTTTGCATTTAAACTTTTATCGAACAATTTTTATAACTGTAAATAATTTATTTATTTATTACAATAAATGTATAATAAATATTTAAAATGGTATAGGCATATATTAATAAATAAATATCATAAAAAAATTTTTGGGAAATTTTTCCAAATTTTGAAATACTATTGGGAATTTTAAATAATCACCCCTCTAAAATACCATCTAGAGACAAATTATAATTAAAAAAGTTGCTGGTACAAACTTTTGGAAAAAGTATTTTTATACGAAAGTGTTCACTGAAATAAAATAAACATCATTGTAACTAGCTTAAGCTGAAGAATTCTTCACTCCACTCAGAATCTAAAACTTAACGTGATCCACCAAAAATTTAATTGCGACCCACTTATGGGTCGCGACCCACAGTTTGGGAACCTCTGCTCTCTAGATGGTACTTAAAAGAGGTCATTTTTTAAATTTCCCAATTCTTCAATTTTTTTTTTTTTTGGAAAAAACTACCTAAAATTTGACAAAAACGACTCGGAAACCATCATTTTTTGATCCATACTATATGAAAATTTAAACATAGATAGAAAATCATACAAGAAAGATTTTGGTGCAAGAAAATTTTGAAAATGTAAAAAAAAAATTTTGGACATTTTTCTAACATTTTTTTTTCTCATTTATTTTTTTCTTTTATTTATTATCTTTATTCTCATCAAGAGAATCCCACCAGTCATGCGAAGAACACCCATTGTGCGAAGTATGTCCGGCTTTTTTTTTTTTTTATCAGATTATTAAACATGTACGGGCCGGGTGCGAATAATAATAATTCGCGCGCCCGGACACCAAATACTTCGCACACAACTACTATCGCGGCACCGCGAGCGTATTTACGTACGTCATACGGGTCCATTTCAATGGCCCCCCCCCACTTTGGAAATTTTAACTTTTTGTGATGCCAATCGTTTGTGCAGAAATGTGCAAAAAGTCCCATCGTTTGTGCACAATTATTTCGGGAGTTATTCCAAAAATAAAATGGAGAGGGAATTCATTATTTGTTTCATCCCTGCTCCCTCACTTTGGAAATCCCTAATCAAACCGGTAAAAATAATTTTTATTTTAAAACCTATTTACAATTATATTAAAGGAATATCTATCTTATTTTATAACACATGATTAATAATTTTAGTTAACTTAAAAATGTATTTATCACTGTAAAGAATATATTTAAAAATATACATATTTTCTTTAATTAACTTATTTAATTATATTTGTTAAATCAAGATGCAGTTAACAGTTAAGAAAATTGTGGATTAAAATAATTTTAAATGAAAGTCACCGTTGTGTCAACATTAATTTTTATTTATTTTAAAAGGAAACAAATTTTGTATGTGTGTATTGGTATATCAATAAATATTTAGAACCACGATTTTGAAGTTTTGAACTTATTTTGTATTTATTGTTTGTTCCATTCCTGGCATTCCTGCCTTCACTTTGGAAATTTCTAATCAAACTCATCTATTATATTGTGCTCCCATTAGTATAATTCCCTTATCATTATCTCCAGACTCAACCAAATATTTATTGTTTAATTTAAAAAAAAGCCCCGGTGTACTTTTAAGAATGTGCAGTAATGATATTTAAATGTAACCTATTTCAACAAATCAGATATAAATAAAATACTTATTAAAATTATTTTTTTAGTTATTTATTAGAATAAATATTCCCAACACAATATAAGTATTTTCTTTTAAAAAACTGATGTATTGGTAATATTTTTATTTTCTTAAAACTTTCATAAAAAATACGCTAGATTATCTGAAAATCATCAGGTAAAAATAGTAAAAATTAGTATTAAATGAAAGTCACCGTTGAGTCAACATTAATTTTTATTTATTTTAAAAGGAAACAAATTTTGTATGTGTGTGTAGGTATATCAATAAATATTTAGCAGGCCCGTGCGCAAGGGAGGGGTTTTTGGGGTTCAAACCCCTCTCCCCCATGACAGAAAAAATCGTATTTTTCATTTGATCTATTATGTGGAATATTTATCTTATTTGTAATAATGCAAAACATAATACAATACTATAATATTGAGTAGTATTATCTTCACGTTTGCTGTATATTTTAATATAGGTATATTTACAAAATTAATAATAAATATAAGTTTATTATAAAACTATTTGCTAATTATTTATGTACATATTTTACACATTTTTTTTTTCAAAACCCATTATGAAATCCTGCGCACGGGCCTGATATTTAGAACCACAATTTGAAGTTTTGAACTTCACCATTTTCTCAACATGAAAATTATCAAAATGTTGGGCCACTTTAATTGATCGACCCAAAACTTGTACTTTTAATTTTGAGCTGAATTATTCCATATTTGGAATGGCAATTTTGAAAATGAAAACATCAACAAATGTACGGACCAGGCACTGAGTATCATAAAATTTAGATTAAAATACAATCAAATTTTAAAAAAAACGTTATTATCTTATTATAAAAAAATAAATAAATAATATAATAATAATAATAAAAATTAATTACAAAATTAGTTCTATAATGGTAAGTAGTATAGTAGTATAGTAGTATAACTTGAGCAACATTAAAATTTAAAAAAAAAAAAAAATAGGTGGATTAATACTCCAATTCTGGTCTATTAACATTTTTTATTAGACTCTTTTCTATGTTTGTGAACCCTTTACTTACATCATGTACAATAGAATGTAATATGGCAGTCAACGAATTAATTATATTTTCTATTTAAAATTATTATAATTAAATAACTCAAAATATGACTGAACAGTTTTAGCATTTTAAAAATAAAGAATATTTTTATACACAATATACATAGCTTTAGTAAAGGAAATGTGAAATATCTTTTATAACAATTATAATTATTATTGTCAGCAGGAATCTTGAGCAATGGGGTTTTCCGTAACTGAAGTCACTAGAAGACTTTTATTAAGCATTTTGTGTTCCATAATATAATTAGGATAAGAAAATATATTGTATTGTTATTATGGTATTTTCAAAAATAAATATTATAGTATGGTTAACTGCTATTTATAGGATTTAATTCTGATCAATGTATACTAACCTAAAGGTGGATCTGCATGATGTATACCATTATGTATTTAAGACGCACAAAAACATTTTAAATTAGGTACTTATATACAGGGCCGGATTTAGGGCGGGGCACATGGGGCCCAGGTCCAGGGGCCCCCACAAAATTAGTGCATTCACTATTAAGCAGTAGATTTTGTGCAAGTTTTTAAAATACGTTTTTTTCGAAAACAATTTCACTTATTATTTACCAAACGGCCAAACGTACATTTCAATATTTTGTAAGTGTCGTGTGGCTTATTAAGTA
>JAIPRM010000176.1:37110-47920 GCA_025469315.1 Stegophylla sp. TES_Ste_2020 | reverse complement strand
TTGGAAAAAACTACCCAAATTCGACAGACAAAAACGACTCGGAAACCATCATTTTTTGATCCGAATTTTATGAAAATTTAAACATAGATAGAAAATCATACAAGAAAGATTTTGGTGCAAGAAAATGTTGAAAATGTGAAAAAAAAAATTTTGGACATTTTTCTAACATATTTTTTTCTTCTCTTTTATTTTTTATATTATTAACTTCCTTCGTTCAGAATCGTTTTATTGAAGAAATGATTTATCGTTTCTTTAAAATCCAATACACCCGTCAAGAGAATCCCACCCATCGTGCAAAGTATGTCCAGCTTTTTGAATATTTTTTTTTACAGAATTTTTTGTGTTTTCTCGCTTTCTCAGAGCAATACCAGCTCTAATTATAATATAATTATTTATTCGCCACCGCGTTTACTCAATGCCTACACTCGTGTTATGATAAATAACTCAAACTATTCGAACCGTTTTGCCACAAACGATTACAAACGTCTCGTTCGTATTTTATGATGACTGATAATAATAATGTGATAATAATTATTGTTCTCAAACTAGCCGCACACACACATAAACTGGAACGGCTGTCTCTTATTGGGCGCGCACAGGAACGTTTCGAGGTCACGTCGCGAACGAAATCTTTGCACAATATAATTTCGATATAATTATTATGACGAAGTATATTATTGTCGACGGTAAAAATTGTTTCAATATCATAGTATTTTAATATATATATATATATATATTTATATAAGATCGTATGCGTAATTGCATATTTCATTAATTATCAAACTATCGCGATCGTTACGAATTCACACCCGAAATTTATTATTAATATTATTATTATTATTATTTACGATACCGTTTGGTAGCAACAACACTCACGTACGGCCTAAATCATATATTCGCGTTTGAACGCGTTTTTACTCTGACGTATGTAATTATTTGTGTGCAAACTTCGAGACGAAATAATTTATTCGACTCCAGTAGGTACACACGCATTTTTATTTATCGCCGCGTAATAATATAATACTTATACCTATGATATTATTATATTTTTGATAATCAATTAAAGTGTCTCTCGTTTTCAACAAAAACAGGAGTACTGTTGCGTGTTTACACCCCTTCCAAAGTCCTTTATTTTGAAAAATAAATCTTTTGTGAAAGAAAAATATGTCGTATTGTTAACACGCACTTCGGGTGTCTATACCAGCGGCGGATCCAAAGGGTGATCGCCCCCTCCGTAAATTCAGATAAATTCTAGGACGGTTTCGAAAAATTGTGAAATAACCGACATATTTCGCACTATGAGTATTCTTCACACCTCAAGTGAAATACCTCTTGGTGGATGTGTTGAATTTTAAAGAAGTGATAAATAATTTCTCCAATACATCGATTCGATTCTGTTCAGAGCTTCAGTAATATAATATATATATTGATATTTGCCAGTATTATATTCAGTGTGTCTAACAAATATGATAGCAATTTAAATCAAAATTAGCCATTCCCGTAGATGTGTTATGGATCCGCGCCTGGTAAAAAATGTAAACATCGTTGTGAAAACACTAGTTGCTTCTTCGCTTCGTTCAGAATCTACACATGAAAGTTCCTATTGAATCGCTCTCTCTACGTATTACAAATATTTTTGTAAGACCATTATATTTTTTGATCGTGTGCAGTGCTCACTTGGCGTACGCTTTTTCCAACAGTCCCGGCCAAAACTGATCGGTGTGCGTGGACTGCAAGAACGCCAGCCGGTTGTTGACGGTCGGAAGTCGATCGTCGACCAACACTTCCATCCACTCGCCGCACCACCACAACCGGAACCGGAACACGCCGCTGTACTCCTTGTCGCCGGACAGCGACTGGTCGGCCGGAACCACGCGGTAAAACAGCCCTTTGCACAGGTACAGCACGCCCAGACACGATACCAGCCATTTATCACCTGCACGGCACAACGTTTTCCAACACATTAAACGAAAATTCAACATTTCAAAAGCGTTCTAGAAATATCTAGCATAGAGTGGTATAAGGAAATTTAAGTCACTTATCGCACACAGCCGTAGGTTTTCGGGAGAAAAAAAAAATTCGAATTTTGATATTTTAATTACAAATTCTATCAAATTACTCTGATAATTACTAAATTTGTAATAAAAATGTTATCGATCTATTCTCGTTTACATGCTGTATACTAATTATGGGGGAGGGTACAATGTAAATTTTTAATTGTAATCTCTATTTGCAACTTTGGGTTCTCGACTGACTACACAACACCTCTTATGATCTTCTGGGTTTCAAATAATTCAACAACTAGAAGATTGTATGTTGTATGAGAGAGTACTAAATACTAATACTCGTAGATTCCATTTCTTTTAAAGAAAACTTTTAGTTGGCAGTTAGTAGTAACGTTTAGACCTTTTAAGAAAGCAGGTAGATCTTTATGGTCCTGGCCGTTTAGAGTATTTTGGTAATTAGTAACTGAATATAAGTGATTCTGAACTTAAAAAACGTGTACCTCATAGCTCATGGTGAAAATTGGAAAAAATAAAATTTAGAAAAGAGGTAGATAGAGATTTATGGATCTAAATTTGCACATTTTAAACGCGCAGTTTGAGAGTTTCAATTTTTGCTTGTTACTAAAAGTACTTTTATTTTTTCTGTTTTTTCTTTCTATGTTTACGTATTTTCTATTTTATTATGACGCAGTTGATAATTAGTAAAAGACTGGATTTTTTCCTATAATAATTTCCACTTTGCGTGTTTGCAATAGAATTAACACTAAAAATGATTTTACTTATGCATTATACATTAAATAATCTGACCTCAAATCTGTGTTACGCAAAAACAAACTATCGTCGATTCCTGTATATATTCCTATATATATTGCTATATAGCTGATTTCGAAAAATGATATTATTTCACCTTCGCGTTGAGATCAACAAGATAAGTTTTTGGTGTTTACATGGATTTAATCTCTCTATTTTTAAGTATTTTAAGACCTTTAAATACCGAACCCTGACAATAATACATTGGATTGAGACAGGTAAATAAATTAATATTATACTAGCGAATACATAATATACATGAGTGTTATAAATAGCAGTGGTGTAGTTACGGGGAGGGTTTAGGATATTTAAACCCCTCCAAGTACCAAAAATAAATGTCTAATTATAAAGTAAAAATGGCATAATATATGTTTCTCATTTTTATGTAAACACATTTTAGTATTGAAATATTTGTCCTAAAGTTTCATACAGTATTTTTTTAGACCATAAATTACACAAGTTGTACTTTAAAAAAGTCATTATGCATAATTTTCAATACTTTATTCAAAAACAAACATAATCCATCGAAACATTTTGTAAAACGGCAAAATATCCCGTAAACGAGTTTTTCATAAAATCGATTCAATTAATTTCTCTTAACTCCAAAACTAATTGGACGAGAATTTTGAAATTTTCGCCCATTATCAACAATATTTAATATAGATTATTTATTTACTACCTATTCCAAAAGTTATATTGAATAAATCATGAAAGTGTCGACAATATCTTATCATAGACTGATATTTCAGATTGAATGTAAATATGTTACAACTGTATATTATTACAACATACCTATTCAATATAAAAATGACAATTTTTTTTGTCTGTAATTGAAGTTCCGCTTACAATTCTTTTTTATTGATGAAATGATTTACTATTTCTTTAAAATTCAACACAATCTCTAAGTATTCAACCCTAGATGCGAACATTTCTGGCTTTTTAAGTTTTTATACAATAAGACAGCACTATAGAATCGTAATTTCCCGTTTAACATAAGGTTTTATTTATTTTTCTAATAAAATAACAAATTTATATAAAATTCGAATTTATTGTAATTTTTTTCATGCATTTTCAGAAAATTCAACCGAATTCTATAGATAACTTTAAATATGTTGGGTGAAAATAAAAAAATATTGAGATGATTTTGTTCTTTTAATAAATATTTTAATCCATCAATGTAAATATTGAATATAATCATTAGTTATGAATTTTTAAAAACCTCTCCAAGAAAAAAATCGTATCTACGCCACTGATAGGTAGTATTATATACACCACATACCTACGTATAATATTACTAATATTAATATTTATTATAAACATAGTAGATAATGGAGAAATAAAAACAAGAAAAACGTTTAAATGTACTGTAAATAAAACAAAAATCACTCGCCACATCTACGTATGTATTGCCGTTTAAAATCGCACGCATTCCCGTACTTGCATAATGCGCTTTTAATAAACGTTTCGTTTTTAATTATTCGAATCGTTCTGTTGTGTACACGTTCTGCTGCTCCAGGAACAATAATTATTATTGTTATTCTTTCGTTCTACAGCAGGGGGGCGGTTGGATATATTGTAGAAACGCTGTAGTCATTGCGTTACACGACGATAAAATGACGATAAGGTTATTATACTTATTAACCGCACTGCACCATAAATGCCACGAGAAAAATCCAGTTTTCCAGAGCGGTTTCGACCGAGAAGAAATTTATTGATTACGTCGACAAACGCGGCGGAATGTAATCATCCATCAACGTCTGGCGCACAAGATTCAACAAAAGATTCGAAATCGACCGATAACGTTTTTTCCCCCCCCCCACCGGGAATGACTGGGTGTCGATGTCGTTTACCAACGAAATGTTTTAGATACTGAACGAAATGAAGAAGCTAGTGTTTTTTACAATGATGTTTATTTATTTTTTCTGTGTACAACTTTTCGTATGGAAATACTTGTCCAAAAGCTTCGATCAGAAACTTTTTGAAACCGGATTTGCCTCTACATTGTACTTTAAACAGGTCATTTTTTGAATTTCTAAATTATTCAATTTTTTTTTTTTTTTTTTTTGCAAAAAACTACCAAAAAGTTGACAAAAACGATTCGGAAACCATTATTTTTTGATCTGAACTACATGAAAATTTAAACATAGATAGAAAATAATATAAGAAAGATTTTGGAGCAAGAAAATTTTGAAAATGTAAAAAAAAATTTTTAAACATTTTTCAAACATTTATTTATTTTTCTAATTTATTTTTTAAAAAATTTAATACACCCGTCATGCGAAGAACAACCATCGTGCGAAGTATGTCCAGCTTTTTTTTTTTTTTGTAATCAGACGTTTGGTGACGATTCTATTTTCTCATCGTACTTACCACGTACCTACACTTGTATACTCTTTAAATAATACGTTCAAATTGCTTTTCAAATTGCAAAAGACATTTAATTTACATCAGAGATGGCTAACCCGTGGCTCACGAGCCGCATGTGGCCCTCCTTGAATTACATTATGGTTCTCGAGATTCATCACGCTTTTACGTTATGAGTATTTTAGTGCAAAATATTTCCTGTGTTGTGAATATACGTTTATATTATATTTATAATTATGTTATCTAATCGACTGATTTAAGCAGAGTACAATAAGTTACTTAATATAGACAAGTTGTTTCATCTACGAATAATAATAAAAATAATTGCAATTATCGATAATGTTTAAAATGTTTACTCCAAATTTTTTTGGATTGGATCAAAATCTAATAAGAGGATACATAATTTTTTGTTTGGCCAAAGGTAATGCATTTTCAAAATGGTCCACAAGAACATTTGGGTTGACCGCCCCTGATTTACACCCATTACTAAAGGATAATTAGACATACATTTTAGGGGGCACTAAAATAGTAATTAGTTGTGCCATACCCCCCCCCAAACAAAAACAGTTCTTATCCCAAATTCTTTTGATACACTTTCGTGATGGAAAAATTATTTAATAGCAATTATTGGGTCATTTTTATACGCGTGAAAATTTATATACATAATATTATATAGTTTTTTAATATAGCGCTTCAAATATGAGTTAATACAACATGCTTCATGCCACTAATATTGCCAAGTAATACAATGTAATTTTTTGATATTTTCAAACCATTTAACAAACTTAAAATAAAAAAGCCGGACATATATCACACCATGGATATTCTTCGCTCCTCGGGTCAGATACTCTTGGTGGGTTTGTTGATTTTTAAAGAAACAATAAATTATTTCTTGAATAAGATGATTCTGAATGAAAGAAGTTATAAAGAAAGAAGATATAAAGATCCAATAACGGTCGTCATTTTCAACACACTTACCAAGAGTATCTAACTCGAAAAGCGAAGAATATCCGTGGTACGAAGTATGTCCAGCTTTTTCGCCTTTACTTTCATTTACTTTACTTTACTTTGCTTGACTTTACTTTACTTTGCTTTTTTTTTTATCTAATAAACAAAGAAAAAAATATTTAATGAGAAAAAAAATGTTAAAAAAATGTCCAAAATTTTTTTTTCACATTTTCAAAATTTTCTTGCGCCAAAATCTTTTTTATATTATTGTCTATCTATGTTTAAATTTTCATAAAGTTTGGATCAAAAAATGATGGTTTTCGAGTCAATTTTGTCAAATTTTGGGTAGTTTTTTTCAAAAATTGAAGAATTAAGAATTTCAAAAAATGACCTTTTTAAAATACTAACTAGAGGCAAATTTGGTTTCAAAAAGTTACTTTTGGACAAGTAGATCTATACGAAAAAGTGTTCATGGAAAAAAAAGGAAAAAACAATAAAAAAAATAAACATCATTGTAAAACAATAACTTCTTCACTTCGTTCAGAATCTAATATTTCAAAACAATTCTGAAATAATAAATTTTTAACAATACGATAATAAAATGCAATAATTATGGCAAACAAAAAAATTATGAATCATGTTTTTTTATGGTGTTAATGTCCTCCTAGCATTTCCTTAGTTGCGCCGATACTAATCACACTGAACAAATTATTTGTGACACGGGAAATATGGAATGTAACAAGTATATTATAAGGGTTACGAAAAATGGTGACGATTTACAAAGAATAAATTCGAAATTTACCGAAAAAGAAAATAATAATTTATTCGTTAAGTACACCTATACATATTAATCAGTGTGAAACGTAAACGCCTAATATAACTCAACTAGTAAGTACGGGAAAACAAAAATAATTGAAAAATGACTTTCCTAATACATATTTATTCGTTTCCGTAGTGTTTTTTTTTTTTTTATTATTCCTCCGCTCCGATATAAATGAGTTCGTAAGATGTGCGCAGACATACAATAATGATTCTTTAACTGTATTTTTACAATATTATTACCGGGTCCGTTCCATACGAACTAACAAACAAAACACGAGTACGATACTCGGTCGTGTTGTACAGAGATGCGATTGGAAATAGGCCAGCTTTATTTGTATTGGATATCCACCCGACGTGTAATGCGGCATAGTAATGTAAAAACTAATTTAATATTTATAAAAATAATTTCAAATTTTAACGGTACACGCTTTTTAAACACATTATAACGCGTTATAACCTCTACGTTATACAGTAGGCAGACGATTACTTTTAACGTTTCCAATTCGAATTGTAATATTATTATGATCGCGGACAATCGGCGCGGCTACTATCTATTACTTGTCCTATCGTCTCGTTTTTTCTCTCAAACAATATGAAATCCCAATAATATCACGATTATTACTATCATTGTATGACGCAGTGTTAAATATTATATTGACGGGCAACGAAAAAGTTTCAATCGTTGCAGCAGCATTATTACGACGCTCTTTATTTGAAATTCACGATTCGAGAGTGACTTGCCATAGTTATGAAAAAGCATAAATGCATAGAATATAAATGTAAACGAAAGTATATTATATATAATATAGAAATCTGCATTTTTTTTTTTTTTTTTTATGCTTTATACAATGCACAGATACTGATTTTCAAGCGCAAAATGTGATTTGGTCATCAACTGGTTCACATTCAAATATATATAATATATATGATTTTTATTTTTCGTTTTTCACACTTTTATGTATTCTGAGTAACAGTTTTGTCATTTTATTTTCATTTACATCCGATGTTTTCAATGGTGATTAACCAAATAGAAGACAAAATTGGTAAATTTAGTTTGTTATTATTTATAACTGATATTTTCATAAAAATTATTATTAGTTTTTATTCATTATTTATACTTTATAGTATAAATTTAAATAAATAAAATTTGTTGAATATTGTACCATATAATATATTATTTATAATGTGTACAATACGTTATAATACAAATTTTTAAGTATATTATAGCTTGATACACACAGTATTATAAAAAGTTTGCTACATGTATAATACAAGGTAATAAAAAAAAAAAAAAAAAATACAGTATGATACAAAAATAAATAAATAAAATACCATATATTTACATCGTTACCAACACCACAAGTTATCTTAATCGTTATATTTATTAACATTTATTTTTTATTTTTAGCTCATTTTTTCGGTAATTATTTGTCTTTAGGTCATTAAAATCCTAGACTTATACAAAATACATTATTCATTAAAAATCTCCGGTCGGCGGTCACTGTACGGTGTGTAGTATATATATTACAGCCGTGTTACTGGTAGAAAATTCGGTTTGCCAACCGCATGACGAGTACCCAAGTCTCCGGGCAAGGTGTGACGACAGGTTAAAAACAAATCGAAGCAAAATATATGAACGTTTTAATTACAAAAACCGGAAGATATCAAATTTTTCCTAAAATATAGAGTTGTTGGTGAGCTGGGCGTGATCGGCACGGCATGGCGTGGGAAGACATGGAATAGACGTCACTAGTGGCGAATTCATGGAAAGGCATTATGAGTATCTGCCTAAGGCTTTACAATTTTACGTTTAAAAATTTGCTTTTAGATAGAAAATTATATGAATTTTTTTCCGTTTATCATCCGTCGACAACAAATTAACAATTAAAAAAAATATATATTTAATTTTATGTATAATTGCACCAGGTACCTACATAATTGACACTAATGAATAAACAAATATATTAATTACTTTTCTTTAAATTCATTTTAATTAGACTATCTCATGAATAAAATAATTTTCAAATTACATTGGTGCTTGTATGCTTATATATATATATACACTTGTATAAATAATTTTGTGAAGTACTTTTTATAATATCACCTCTTTTTTGGGGGGGTTTGAGGACTATTTACCAGTATTTCTGATATATTGATATCACTCTGTTCCACACAAGGGTATATTGTATTAACTGATTTATTAATTTATTTATTTAACTGATAATCAAAACTTATACAAGTGTAAAATACATCAAAATTTTTATTTTTATTTATATCATATGACAAAACAAATAAACAAATTTAACGTAAAACAATTTGTTTTTAATGACCATTCAAATTTGGTAAAGAGGAAACAAATATTACTTGGGGCCTAGGCTCACCACTGAATTTCTCTCTACGTCGTAAAAAAAAAAAAAGAGTATGGCAAAATCCCATACTTTTATATGCTGAGGCGTAGCCAGAGGTGTTGCTCCTTCAATTTACCGTGTTTTTCAGCTATTTTTTTACCATAATGTTTGCATTTAAATGCATTCTCAGTTAGTCTTAATTGTTTTCAAAGTCTCATATAGAATATTTTGTGTATCTAAATAAAAATATTTTGGCTCGTTTTGCTTTTATTAATTTATAGGTTAGTCTATACGACGCGTCTAGTTTCAAAACCAGCTAAAAGATAATTTTTTCAAAATGCATTTTTTTTAATTTGCCAAATATTCGCACTGTATTACATAGTTGGTAAAAATATTTAACATCAAACAAGGCCATAATATCGATATTAAATGAGGACAGAAAATTGTGGTTAGTATCAAAAACAGCTATCTAACGATGTTTATTTCATTTAGTATTAACTATAATATTAAGTTCTATTTGTTTATTATTTTTTTACTATTAGATAAGTATATACATAAAAATCAAAATGTTTTGTATTTCTTAAATTTTCCAGTGTTTGTTTCAAAATCACCTAACTCATAAAGTCAATTTCAAAACCAACCACAAGTGAAAAAAAAATTAAATTGTTAGTTTCAAAAACAGCCATATGTCCGGCCATAAATGCTTAAATTCACAACAAAACCAGCCATTTCAAAACTATAAATTTATTTAACTCTTGTGATAATATTTTTACAGAATATATTTTCACATACACATATGTATACCATTCGAAGCTTTGATTTCATATTTATTATAAAATTATAGACCAAGTATTTTACGTTATTATCGTTTTTTGTTGTTTCTGAAAAATTTTGATAATTGCTTATAGCTGGTTTTGAAACTAGACGATATAGGATATAAAATTAATACAGTCGGTTTTATTTCGTGTAGTTTACTAGTGTTAGATTCGGCTGCATCCGAATTGGTTCCCATACCTGAAAATTGACATCCGAATTGGTTCCCGATATTCTTTGTAAGTGGAAAATAATTCAAAAAATATTTTTAATGTAGCGCGGACGATAATTGAACATTTAAAAAAAAAAGTTGAAAATGTTAAATAGAACTAAAGTTATTGCAATTGTCAGTTCATTGTGAAACACCCTATTTATAATATATTTACACCTTGCCCGGAGACTTGGGTACTCGTCATGCGGTTGGCAAACCGAATTTTCTACCAGTAACACGGCAAGGTGTGACGACAGGTTAAAAACAAATCGAAGCAAAATATATGAACGTTTTAATTACAAAAACCGGAAGATATCAAATTTTTCCTAAAATATAGAGTTGTTGGTGAGCTGGGCGTGATCTAGTGTTAGATTCGGCTGCATCCGAATTGGTTCCCATACCTGAAAATTGACATCCGAATTGGTTCCCGATATTCTTTGTAAGTGGAAAATAATTCAAAAAATATTTTTAATGTAGCGCGGACGATA
>JAIPRM010000176.1:21612-37010 GCA_025469315.1 Stegophylla sp. TES_Ste_2020 | reverse complement strand
ATTGAACATTTAAAAAAAAAAGTTGAAAATGTTAAATAGAACTAAAGTTATTGCAATTGTCAGTTCATTGTGAAACACCCTATTTATAATATATTATATTACTTATTATTATTAATTTTATTTTTTTAAATTACAATCATGACAAAAGCTAAAAATTTTAACCATTTTTATTATTATTTTTACAAAAAAAGAAAAATTGCTGAATTGAAAAGCTGTATAGTTATTATATTATTTATTATTATTTTTACAAAAAAAGAAAAATTGCCGAATTGAAAAACTGTATGGTTATTTTATTACTTATTGTTATTTTTTTTTTAATTTTTATAAAATGGAAAGGAAAATTGAAAATGCTTTTTACGGATATACCCGGGAACCAATTCGGATACACCGTTAGATTCATAGTATTACACAACGCCATAATGAGGAGTCCTACCTTTTTTTATTTCTCAATAATAAAAAATTGTACACAAATAAAAGATATAACCAAACATTCAGTGTAAATAATTATAGATATGTGTAAATCGAGAATGTAAAAAATAATCACAGACGAGAATATTCGACGTGAAATGCAATTTTTTTACTGTCCACACACAATGGAAAATTTCAGTTATATGCTTAAATTTGAAAAAGTATTTTCTCATAAAGAAATCAATTTTTCTCAAACCGTTATACGGTTAGCTCTGTCTCCATACGAAATGTGCAGTCGTGAAGTCGAATCGCATTTATAATGCACGTATTGTCCGAAAGAATATCTACGTAAACGCACACGTCTTGTGGACCGCCGCGACGGTAATTCGTCCTCAGCGTTACGGCGGCCAGTGTATAATTCGTTCCACACTCGCCGATCGTAATGTCATATTATTATTATTATTATTATTATTATTATTTTTATTATAATACCCTACTGCGGAGACGCGACGACGTGAGAAGGTCTCTCGGCGATAATAACAGTAATAATTTTCCCGTCATACGTCTTGAATTTTATTTAATACACAACCGACTTAGAATAAAAACGTAGGCACTGTTGTAATATAACGTCTCGCTATAATTTAGAATTCGAAGCATAATCGAGAGTATAGACTTATTTATCTATACTTACAGGGGTGGACCGAGAATAAAAATCAGCCCAAGGGAAACAGAAATTTCAGCCCAAAATTTTACTAAATTTTTATTTATTAAACACACACACACAAAATACTTATTTTTAAGTTATTAAATATTGTTTGCTCTACATTATACAATGATTTCCAACTGGGAATAAAAATTGGTCCCGAAAAAACAGAAATCGAACAAATATTAGTCTCTAACTTTTTTTAGATATTTAACTTAACCTAGGCTCACACTACTACACTACACTAGTCATTATATATTCTCATTATATTATTATTATTTATTATAATACAAGATCGATTATTCGATTAATTTGTGTAAATAATACTAAATATATTAAGTATTTTTTTACGTTTATTTAATTTTAATTTATTGGCCCAAAATAATTCAAACAGCCCAAAATTTTACAGGCCCAGGCGGGGATCGCCCACACGTCGCTCTAGCCAATCCGCCCCTGCCTACTTACTCCTCTGCAAAATTATCCTTAAATACGTCTAGTCCGAAAGTTTCAGAACTTATAAAGAAAAAAATACTACAGAATGATACTTTGAACTGGTATTTTTTAAAACTCCCAATATACTTTCTAAAATTTGAAAAATACTACTAAAATTTAAATTGAAAATTGTAAAAATGTAAATATGAAATACATTATTATATTATACTGAAGCCATGCTTAAAATAGTTTCGCTGAAAAAATGATTTATTACTGTTTTTTTTTTTTTTTTTTAATTCAAAATCATCACCATAAAAATTTTCCAAAAAGATTATACGCAGATTTTAAAATAAGGTTGTTTTGCACAAATTTTGGAAAATATATTAAAAATTTCGAAATTTGTATTTTTAAAATAACATCCTTAAAAAATGTCTAATATTTTAAGTCATTAAACAGAACTTTAGTTTTTTTTACAGAAAAAAAAAAAGAAATGTTTACTTTAGTTTAAAAGTTTTAATATTTTGATGATACTGAGAAAATTATGCTTGGGAACAGTAAAAATATTATAAGATATTTATACTCTCCAAGAAGATACAATTTTTCTCATATATTTTTTCAGGGATAATATTTTCCTTAGATATTCTTACGAAAGCTATTTAACTGTTACACCAGTTGTATTTTTATATTCCGAATTGAGTTCTAAATTTTTAAATCCCGTTTCCGCCGTCATGGACGACACTTTTAAAAATATCTGAGGACGATCCTGCTATCATTTTGAATATTTATTTGAATCGTTTTTTTTTCTGTATGTAGGAACGCACACTTTTTCTACCAGAAATAATAGTAGTCCAGTTTTTATTGTGAACACTTTTGAGAAATCATATTTGATCTAGTCGGTACTTCAGAGTTCAGGATGTCGAAATAAATCACAATTATTTAGTGTTGTGATGCATGAACGAAAATCCTTTCTCCGATTTTTTCACAATATTCGTGTTTCTGGAAATTCCTTCCCAAGATTCCCCGACAAACAACGGGAATCGAGTCTCAAAACAAAAAGCGTAAATTTTAATTCATTTTCACTCAATTGCAATACTTACATTAAAAATTAAAAGTATAAATAGCCTGGTTTCTTTGTTGTGTTTTGAGCAAGACAAAAATGCGAAGGAAAATTATTAGTTTAAAACAATGTTCCGCAAACGTTGGTCCCACGTGGTTCGTTAAGATTTTTTTTAATTCGATAATATTTTTAATTTAAAATAGATTCATTAAAAAAGTGTGTACTTCGCGCGACGGGTGGAATTCCCTTGACGGGTGTATTGAATTTTAAAGAAACTATAAATCATTTCTTCAATAAAACAATTCTGAACGAAGAAATTTAATTATATAAAAAATAAATGAGAAAAAAAATGTCCAAAATTTTTTTTTTCACATTTCCAAAATTTTCTTGCGCTAAAATCTTTCTTATATTATTTTCTATCTATGTTTAAATTTTCATATAGTTCAGATCCGAGTCATTTTTGCAAAATTTTGGGTATATTTTTCCAAAAAAAAAAAAAATTGAAGAATTGAGAAATTCAAAAAATGACCTCTTTAAAGTATCATCTAGAGGCGAATCCGGTATCAAAAAGTCACCGATCGAAACTTTTGGACAAGTATTTCCATACGAAAAGTTGTACACAGAAAAAATAAAAAATAAACATCATTGTAAAAACACTAACTTCTTCACTTTGTTCAGAATCTAAAATTACACGCAAATAAGCTTGTATTTAAATAGCGAAATTCAGTACTCCCGGGTAATATAACGTAATGTAACAGCTATTAAATAGTCACAATATATTATACTTTCATATGTAAGTAGTAGACGCGTAGTATGTAATTTGTATTCGTAGTTGGTGTATGTTACAACATCAGAAACCGCGTTACTATCGGCATTAAAATACGAGTCATTTAATACTCCTATTTAATATTTTTTGTATTAAGTGTTCTCTTCAATGGCTTGTGTTAAATTTTTATTCTCACTATGAACAATACTTCATACAAACCTAAGTATAATATAATATGGTGTGCTCGAGAGAAAGGGTTAAAAATGGTAAAACACATTATGTGTAGATAATGATGTAGGTACGAAGTACCAAAAGTCATTATTTTTTTAACATTTTATATGATGTAGATTTTTAAAAAATAGTACAACTTATGTATTCAGAAAAGGTTAAAATTTTAAAAATGGACAATAGATGACAGTTCTCCAAATTTTAATTTTAAGACAAGTGTACATGCTGACTCGAACTTGGCAAACGAATTACTACATATTATTTTATCATAAGTGTACAGAAATTAAAATATTTTTATTGTATTCTAAAATTATGAAAAAATTCCGTAACTAAGAGGTATGAAACATTGGTTTAAAATAAATAAGCAATTTTAAAAATATATTTTACATATTCTTATGTCAAACTAAGGCATAGACACAATTAAGAGCGGGGGATCTTGGGAGTACTAAGCCCCCTCAAAATTATTCAAAGCCCCGAATTTTTAGAAAATTGCATAAGGTCCGCTGCTCTTTGGGAAAGGGGGAATAAACATGTTAACCCCTTCAATTTGTTTAATCGTAATTGTTGATGCTACAGAGACTCGATCGATATTGTACGTAAATTGTTTTCCTAGAGACTTAACCTGCAATAAGGGCATTTTCTCCACCGCGATTCAACTGTTACAGTAATTATTTTTTAAATAGGACCCAAATTAGTATATTTTTTCGAGGGGCTCGATTTGTATGCAACCAATCTCGTCCCAATGTGACGTGGTATTATTATTTACCACAGCATGTTAACGAGAGTTAAAAGGTTCGCTATAACGGATCGTGGTGGGGTGGGGGGGGGAGGAAATACATAAAAATATATTGTAATTACGAGGAACATTGTTGAGGATAATATCCTTGTGTGTCTGGCGTTTTACCGACACTAGGCGCGTGCGTACGAAACAATGGTGATTTCGAGACGCAGGGCCAGAACTACACAATACAATAAAATATTTTGACGGCCCTCGTTGAATAATAATAATTAATGTCTAATATTGTTGTTATCACAAACAGTATTTATTGTGTAGTTTACTCCCGGTTTTCTTTACGTCCCGGACGTACAAGGTCGTACCGGACGAATCTTCGTCTCCGAATTTCACGTAATAGTTGTTGTTATTATTTGTTTTACAACCTGTGCGCGTGCAATCGCAATGTATTTTTTTTATTGTACATATATACATTGTAAACGTGGTTCCCGTCAAACGAACGGATACGCTCGACCAATATTCGTATTTTATTGTAATATCCACGTGTAGTCTCGCCGCCGCGCCGTCCGACGCCTCGTGTTGAAATAATACAAACGCGAAACCACTGACGACGGAAAGACACACAAACGCCGTTTTCGGGACGTGATTGTGATGAGGGGCGATAGAGGGAGGGGAGCGTCTTTCGGTTAGGACATCGTTGCGTACACAGGTTGCTGACGATATTATTTCCTAACGTAATATTATTATTGTTATGAATAAACGACGATGAAAAATTAAATTCGAGTTTTCCGACACAATGATAATAATATTATGATGAAACAGTAATAAAATCATCAACGTCGTGATCAATTCAAAAATGTTTAATTACACGGTTTTCTTTTTGTTTACGAAACACTCACCGAAAACCGGAACGATCTCAAGAAATCATGAAATGTTATATAATTATTTATTTATTTATTATTATAGATCCCTGAGTGGTGCGTGCAGAAGTGGTTTTACAGTAATGATTATTATTAATGATAATATGGAAACAACTTTTTTCACTCGGAAATGTGATCGAATCAGTGAGTGTTACATAATATAATGTCTCTGGTTGGAAAAACTACTGAAAAAACTATTAGCATTAAGAACTCGATATTTTCATATATATTATCAAAATATATTACAGGCTAGAATAATGTTTCAGCAAATTTAACAGCTTTTGGGATAAAGATAGAATTTTGGAAATATCTTGTTTTTTTTTTCTATGAAATGTTTAAATCTTAATATGGCAGAAATTGTTTACTAAAGATTTATCACATGTTTTTGGATCTAACTTAACTACCTAACCCAACCGTCAAAATATTTATTTTTTTTGGGGTTTGTCTAAATGAATAATTTTTCACAGCGTTTCAATTTATACTTATGATTTACAATTCAAATGACTGTTATTCGAAAAAAAAAAATTTTTATTTGATTAGTATTTTGTAAAATATTCTATCATACTATTGTTTTTAGGGCGAAAATTTTATTCAGGCTTACTCATATTTAGATCAATTATTCTGTTACTAAATTGTCAAACATACTCAAAAGAAAACTAAAATTACTGTTCTAATATTGTATAATTAACTAAAGCTCCGGCTAGAATAACTTTATTGAATAAATGATGGAAATTTGTGAAATTGTTGAAATTTGTTGAAATTGAATGTCTTACAAAATATTTCAGAACTCAGATAGTTAAAAGATAATCTTACGTAAAAGAAAAACACATCGTATGGACACAGTAATTTATTATAAATTTTGGGCCGATATATTTACCGTATCATTATATTATATTATTATTATTGGGCTAATTAAAGGCGTATGGTATATGATGGAACACAGGAAAAGGATACATTTTACACAAGGAAAAGGATGGAATTTTCATATTAATATTATTAACAGGGCAAAACTGTTAATTTCTTTCACAACAACTTGTTGAAGAAAACTAAATTTTTTCAAGTTTTTCATCGCCAAAGAGAGATGATTGTGGTGTGTTATTGTTCAGAGAGTATTAACATTTTGATAATTCTATATTGTACTTTAATTTGTAAGTTTACGCAAACGTAAATATAATAATATACCGTAATGTCATATCTTACCGGTGTCATATCGAAAACACCTAATGTGTGTATAATTTAACCTGGTTCATGATGAGGTTCGTGTGCACTGTGTAGTAGACCTTATAATTAAGTAACGTTACACGACTTTAAAATAATTCAACCGGGTTTAATCTATAATCCGATCTTGTAAAGTTTTATAGTTCATTATCAAAACGTTTGAAAATTAAATTCAGGTTTACGTGAATATAATATACGCTATATCACATTTCGATTATTAAGATCATTTTCACGTTAAAAATTTTGTGATACTTTAAAGTAAATAATAAATATGGGTTTTAAAGTAAAAAAGCCGGCCATACTTCGCACGATGGGTGTCCTTAGCACGACGGGTGGGATTCTCTTGACGGGTGTATTGAATTTTAAAGAAACGATTAATAATTTCTTCAATAAAACAACTCTGAACGAAGGAAGTTAATAATATAAAAAATAAATGAGAAAAAAAATGTTAGAAAAATGTCCAAAATTTTTTTTTCACAATTTTCTTGCGCCAAAATCTTTTTTATATTATTTTCTATCTATGTTTAAATTTTCATATAGTTCGGATCAAAAAATTATGATTTCCAAGTCGTTTTTGTCAAATTTTGGGTGGTTTTTTTCAAAGAAAAATTGAAGAATTGAGAAATTCAAAAAATTAACTCTCTAAAGTACCATCTAGAGGCAAATCCGGTTTCACGATGTTACTGATCGAAACTTTTGGACAAGTATTTCCATACGAAAAGTTACACACAGAAAAAATAAATAAATAAATAAACATCATTGTAAAAACACTAGCTTCTTCACTTCGTTCAGAATTTAATATATGTATAACACTTTTAACGCGTATTGCATTCGTAACAACATCTTTGGATCGGATCGAAAATAAAAACTTTTTTTTTTTTTACCAAACTTCGTCAAACGAATACAATGGGAAAAAACGTCCTTGTAAATATCATACAAAATATACTGTACTATTTTGTTTTTTTTTTTATTTTTATGACAATACGTTCGCCTGTAGTCCAAGTTCTTTGAAATCCAAATTTACGTTTATTTGTATGCGAAACATTTTCAACAATTCAACAGTGCCATTGGCACCGTACGCACAGCATGTTTTTATATTACTATTCATTAACACGAATATTATGGAAAAAAATAAAATAAAGCAAAATTATTATTATATCGCCTACACAAGGCTGTGACCGTCACGATGTTTTTTTTTTTTACAAAATTGATAAAACAAGTCCGTACATGGTAATCATTGCCCTGTATATTATGTATTTCCATAATATTCGCATACACGGTTTATATTATATTTATACACATGGAATAAAGATGTGGATTAATACATAAGAGTTCTTAAACATTCCCATCGACGTTTGCTAGAAATTTTACAATAACGTCACGAACGAAATCAATAAAACAATACAAATATAAATAGTTTTATTATTGACTATTGACACAGTAATAATATTGATAGTGATTTTAAAAGTTTTATATTTTAACCTGCAACTCGACCGAACAAACACACTCAATACTCATATCGTGTCATTTAATACCAATCAAAATATTTTTAAAACTTCATTTTAATTAGTGTTTGACATTCATTGTGCGTTTGAATTTTATTATTTACGTTTCGATTAATACTTTAATGATTGCCACGTTGAACTAATTGTTTTCGAGTTCGAAGTCGTGTAGCGTGCATTTACTCGGTTCACAATGAACTTTATACGATTAGGATTATAATAATTTTCCAGTTTAACAATTATTAACAATTCAATGCCACGGCCACTTGAAATGAAATATTTTAATTTCATTCATTTAATACGAATAGCTTTAATAGTTTAATTAGCATATTTTATTATATAATATAAAACCCAGAAAATTAATTGACTAAACGTATAATAATATTGATTAAATTAATATATATATATATATATATTTATTACGTAGGTATACTACAAACTACATTACTTTGTAAGCTAATCATAAAAATCCACTCTGGTACAATAATAATTATATCTCATATAAACCTAACCGTAATGCCGTTTTCTCGACTTCATAATCATCATCATCATCATCATCGTTTTATATTTATTATTATTTTTACTTGGTAATGAGAATAAAATTCAAACTAGAGAGTCTATTGCTACAGTATGTTTTTGTTAAAGTATTCGTATGAATAAATTCTATAAATTGTCAGTATTAGTCATCTCTTCTCTTATCTTTGAATATATACATTTAATATTCATATTATGCGATTTTCTTCTACCCGAATGAAGTATGATCCACGCGTAAATTAAAACCCATTATATTTTAGAAATTAGTAAATATTTACCACACGAGTATCGTACGGATCGTAAAATGACCTCGAAAATTAAAAACCTTTCTGGGATACCGGATGGGTACTAAAAACCATAATTTCAGAATAAGAATATTATGAAAAAAGCCGGTCATACTTCGCTCGTCGGGGTGTTCTCCGCACGTCGGGTGGGATTCACTTGACGGGTGTATTGAATTTTAAAGAAACGATAAATCATTTCTTCAATAAAACGATCCCGAACGAAAAAAATTGTTAGAAAAATGTTCAATATTTTTTTTTCACATTTCCAAAATTTTATTGCGCCAAAATCTTTCTCATATTATTTTCTAACTATGTTTTCATATAGTTCAGATCAAAAAATGATGATCCGAGTCGTTTTTTTGAAATTTTTTGTTTTTTTTTTGAAAAAAAAAAAAAAAAAAAAAAAAGAATTGAGAAATTCAAAAAATGACCTCTTTAAAGTACAATCTAGAGGCAAATACGGTTTCAAAAAGTTAATTATCGAAACTTTTGGACAAGTATTTCCATATGAAAAGTTGTACACAGAAAAAAAAATAATAAACATCATTGTAAAAACACTAGCTTCTTCATTTCGTTCAGAATCTAAAAATAAGGCAAACCGTACGACTTCGACATTTTTTACGGATGAATACGTATACGATACTTCACGCGTTCGGGTCAAACTATTATTATTATAGCGGAATTAAAACAAAGAAAACCGTTTCTGGAAGCGACCAATTTGAAAAGCGGCGACAAATGCGTTTTTAATTACAAATTGATGATGTTGTTTATATTGTAAATCGTTTGAGAAACTAATTTTTAAATAAAAATAACAGTTAAGAAAAAAAAAAATATCGAACATTTTCACGCAAACCGTCATAAATTAGACATGGGCACTCTCTCTGCGAGTGGATTTTCTTGTGCCCTTCTTTAAACCTATATACGTATACGCCATACACACATATACAAATCATTGAAGTGAAAGTCAAAGTCTATGAGTTTTCAAAAAAAAATAAATAAAATAAAATAATAATAATAGCAGTTATCCCGAGACGCAGAAAAAAATGTAGGTAAGATTTTTGCGTAAAAAAAAAAAAAAAAAAAATAGTATTAATTAAAATGGTTTATAACTTTTTTTTTTTATTTATTCATTGTTTTCCGTCCCAATTCTTAACGAAGACAAAGCGGATAGCATAAGCGTTTAATGACTAATCATCCGACAAGAAATCACACTTACCCATTTTTCCCGGACTGATGTCGAACTGAGACGCAGAATCGCTGACGAAAACCGGTCTGTTACAAATTTCCTAAAACAAAACGTAGACAATCATATTAGGTATTTAATACAATATTCGACATCATGTTCGCCCGTTTATATACATAATTTGTTATTATTTAAAAATTAATTCAGTAATTTATATTATCGTCTCTGTCGATATAATAAATTGCTATTTCATACTGTAAGTACTCGATCTAATATTATATATTATTATATACCCACTACTTGATCAAGTATATTTTACATAAAAAAAAAAATATATATATATAACCATAATAACAATAATAATAGGTATGGCGATGATCGATAATTATTATTTAACCTTATTTGAGTAAACGTCATTGAAATATAACATTTAGAGCGTATTTTTAGCGTTTGAAATTAACCGTTTAAGGTTTAAAGGTATATTAGGTACATAAGTTTTCACAAACGTGTAGTTATATTGTTAAATTTAATCATTATAATATTTAAGACACAAGTCAATATGCAGATAACATGTATTCAACTCAATCGTTTTTGCAAATTCTGTTTGTGATGTTTACAAATCACGTGATTTTGCTCAAACAGCAATAATTATAATAATTTATAAGTATATATAAATCGAATACATATAGAAAATAATTAGATCGTCACTAGAAATTTTAAATTACATTGACGATTATTATTTTTATTACACTTTTTGCATAATAAAAATTAAAAGTGTGTTATATTGTAATATATGTTATAGTTATGGTAACTCCTATTTATTTTCATAGGACAGTACTCTTTTTTGGTTAGTTGACCAAGTATCCTCGACAACGGTGTTAAGTAAATATAACTGTACTATTTTTTTTATTGAAAATATCACTGATTAATACGTATTTATTATTTTTCATAATTTCATTTTATATTTATATTATAATATGGTTCAGTTCCATGACAATATCCGAGGGTGAGGGATCCTGGTCCTACCCCCTCCATCTCTGTCGAAAATTTTCTTTATATTTATTTTACATTATTACTGACAGGTTCGTAATTTATAGTTAAATTTCTTATTCAATACTTATCAAAAAGTTTCAACCACAAACTTTTTAAATCAGAATTCAGCTCTAGTTAGTACTTAACAAGGGTAATTTTTTGAAATTTTCAAAATTTCTCTAAAATTTGTGAACTTTTTGTTTTAATCTAAATTTTATGAAAATTTTTATACAGATAGAAAATATTATGAAGATTATTTTGGCGAAAGGAAGCTTTAATATGTGAAATATTTTTTTCGTTATTTTACATTCCGAGCGAAGCGAAGAAGTTTATGATTTTACAATGATGTTCATTCCCTTACTCGTTCTGGAAACACTTTCTCGTATAAAAATATTTGTTTGGATCAGTAACTTTTAAGATCGGAAATCACAGCACAGCCATATAATATGTACTTTAAAGAGATCATTTTTCAAAATTCTTAATACTTCCTTAAAAACATTAAGGAAACTATCAAAAAATTGAAAAAAAAAAAAACAGTAAAATATGGCATAGTCGGAAATTTCGTAAAATTAAATTTTGTTTTTTTAGCATTTATTCAAAAATAATAGAGCTAGAAACTTAAAACTCTAATTAACTATTTAAATTTGTTACAAAGGTACTTCAAAAACATTTTTTAAAACATTTGACCAATTTTGAGTCAAGCACAGAATTTGAAAATTTTTCGTTTTTTGTTAGTTTAACCTATAGTTATATTGTAATACACTCTACATGTGCCACCTGCGGAGCGAAGAATACCCATGGTACGAGAGTATGCCCGGCTTTTTATATCCGATCACCATGGCTACAACGTATAATAAACGGTTTTTTTTTAAATAATAATATTTTCACATGACGACGTTAAAGCTAATCGCGTTTTTATTAGCTATTATAAGAAATACCTAAGACACACTTTCCGATAGATAATATACCGTCTGTAATTATCAATTATAGTGTGAGCACGCGTAAATAATTTTAAAAATTGACACGTGGATACTTTCTTTAACCGGTAAAATCTGCACAGATATCAGGATAATACATATTTTCAAATTAAACCTATAATATTAAATATTATTTTATCATTATTATTAGTATGAAAGTACACATCTCTAAAGCAGGGGCGAATCCAGAAATTTATCAGGGGGGAGGGGGGGGTAATTAAAATGTATCCAACAGTTACTATTAATAAACTAGTATTTTTCATAAGTCACAATGTAATACATTTTTATATAATAAGCTCAAGGGAGGGGTATTTACCCTATTACCCCCCCCCTTGAATCCGCCACTGCTCTAAAGTGTTATGATTTTTATAATGACCGGACCAATACACCGAATTGGTGTACGTTATAAATACGCTATTTCAGATAGAAATCATTTTTTTAACGTATATTTCGGGTAGATAAACGTTGTCATCGTCGTTAGACGTGTGTCATTTTCATTTTCAATTGCAATTCACGTGTTTAGCGTAAACATAGAAACGCCGGTGTCAGTACGTCGAAATCCAACGACCGGATCTCCAGTTCATTGGAATAGTTTCTAGTAAAATTAAAAACTGACAATCGATGTGATTCAGTCTCTCGCTGGTTCGCATTGTTTGACCCGTGCCAACGGTACAAACACATACCCAACATAATTTACACGTACACGTACACACACACACACACACACATGAATGCACACACACGCGTGAACAGTTTAGAAGAAGAAAAAAAAAATGAAAATAAATAATAATACGATAAGAAATAAAAAATATGTGTGCCGTTCCATTCGGACGTATTCGGCCGAGAGACATCGTCTCTCGTTTAAAATATTCATATACAGCCGGTATGAATAACCTACTTGCAATGGTCAGTGGTTTTTCACCACGTATGCCGAGTGAAAAAAAAACCAAAATATTTATATTATGCACACACACACACACACACACACACACACAAATACATTTACTTGTATATTAATATATTTAATATTTTATGCATTATATACTCATCATATTATGGTATATAAATATAAATAATATATAAAAATATGTTCGATAAAATATGTTGTGAATTTTTTTTTATTCTCTTTTTCCGGTAATTTATTTTTTACTTTTCGTTTTATGAACGCTTATCGTTGACGAGCAAAACGAATAAATTTACAAGAGTTCGGCCACCACGCCGCGCCGTCGTCGTGCCGGAATAAAATTGTGGTCATTTTCGTAGGAAGTCTCTCTCAGTCATTACGATTTGCGTATATGGTCCGGAACACAGGCCAAAAACGTTGCGTTTAAAAGCTTAACGATCCGAAACCAAAAAAAAAAAATCGTTTATTCCTCGACGTTGGCGCCCATACCTAATATATACTCTATAAATCCGTACTTATATGAATACAAAAAAAAAAACAGCGCGATGATCGGTATATTTTGTGTTTTTTTGTTTTCTGTCTTAGCCACACATTTCGCATTGTGCGACAATAACGCGCGTAATTAAGGATCCGGAACACGATACCTGTCGAGAAAACGATTGTAAGTCCGTTCGACCGTGCACAGACGTCATTTTTCGTATGATTTTCAAAACGATATATTTATTAGGGAAACGCGGAATTGGTTCCCGGGTCAAATAAACTGTACGAATTGGTTCCCAAATAAAATTGAATCAAATACAGATTCCAAAAAGTACTATCGGGAAATATTGAACGTTGAACTTGTAAAATTTTTGGCGTTTCATTACCAAAACATTCCCCAAGTTGCACAACAACTCTAGGGGTGTATATAAATGGAGCGGAGCGAAGCGGCGAGTGCCAAAGCACGCACAGAATCTGCTGATAGTCATAAATAGGGAAATATTATTTTAGATTCTGAATGAAGTGAAGAAGCTAGTGTTTTTACAATGATGTTTTTTTTTTTTTATGCTGTGTACAACTTTTCGTATAGAAATACTTGTCCAAAAGCTTCGATCAATAACTTTTTGAAACCCGATTTGCCTCCAGATTGTACTTTAAAGAGGTCATTTTTTGAATTTCTCAGTTCTTCAATGTTTTTTTTGGAAAAAACTACCCAAAATTTGACAAAAACGACTCGAAAACCATCGTTTTTTGATCAGAATTGTATGAAAATTTTAACATAGATAGAAAATCCTATAAAAAAGATTTTGGCGTAAGAAAATTTTGAAAATGTAAAAAAAAATTTTGGACATTTTTCGAACATTTTTTTTTTTCTTATATTATTAACTTCCTTCGTTCGGAACTGAAGAAATGATTTATCGTTTCTTTAAAATTTAATACGCCCGTCAAGAGAATACCACCCGTCGTGCGAAGTACACCCATCGTGCGAAGTATGTCCGGCTTTTTTCTTATGATTATGCGCGTTTTATAATTATTTTAAGTAAAATTGTCTCGAATAAACCGAAGCTTCACTCAGAAACGTTTTATTGAAGAAATTATTTATCGTATCTTTATAATTTAATACATTCGCCAAGACGTACAACCCGAGGAACAAAGAATACCCATGGTGCGAGTATATCCGGATTTTTGAAAAGTCAGGTCATTTTAAAGTCATTTTTTTTATTAATAGTCATTTTAACACACTTAAGCATTTTTTTTTTTTTTCATACATGTTTATGTCATTAAGGGACTGGTCTTAAAGTATGAGCATCTGCACGTATGAGAAATTATTTCATTTCTTTTTTAAAATAAAATGTGCTTAGATGCGTATCTCCTGTAAAATCGTGTTATGGGAGGACGAGATTTTAATTTCGAATTCATCAAGTACACCTGTGTGATTGGGCAACGTTATTTTCTAAAAGCAAATAAAAATAGGCGGTTCTTTTTTCCGTTTCACTTTGGGGAAATTCTTTTTAGACTCATCGGATCAAATGAAAAAAAAAATAATAATAACTTAAATATTAAAAAATATACGTAACTATATACCTACTAATATGTTTTATAGTAAAAGATTTTTATCAAACATAAAAAAAAAAAAAAAAAAAAAATACTTCAATTATATTTTAAGTCTAAATAAAAACATTTTCTCTAATAAATAAATTAATAACAAAATAGAGTACAATTACAATAACAGTTCACTAATGCGTAATATGCTTCCATTACACTTTAAACACAGCGATTCTTTTAAGATTTTAAAGAAAACGAGGGAAGTTAAAAATATAAAAAATAAACGAGAAAAAAAATGTTAGACAAAATGTCCAAAAATTTTTTATCACATTTCCAAAATCTTTCTTATATGATTTTCTATCTACGTTTAAATTTTCATAAAATTCGGATGAAAAAATTATGGTTTCCGAGTCGTTCTTGTCAAATTTTAAATAGGTTTTTTCCAAAAAAAAAAAAAAAATTGAAGAATTGAGAAATTCAAAAAATGATCTC
>JAIPRM010000176.1:0-21512 GCA_025469315.1 Stegophylla sp. TES_Ste_2020 | reverse complement strand
AAAATTTGACAAAAACGACTCGAAAACCATCATTTTTTGATCAGAATTTTATGAAAATTTAAACATAGATAGAAAATCCTATAAAAAAGATTTTGGCGCAAGAAAATTTAGAAAATGTGAAAAAAAAATTTGAACATTTTTTTTCTTATATTATTAACTTCCTTCATTCAGAATCGTTTTATGAAGAAATGATTTATCGTTTCTTTAAAATGTAATACGCCCGTCAAGAGAATACCACCCGTCGTGCGAAGTATGTCCAGCTTTTTTATTATTAAAATATTTCTTAAATGAAAAGAAAAATTGTTGCTGGTTGAATATATTATAATAATTTGAAAATTTAATTTGACATTGTTGTATTACCATAAAATCATGCGGGAACCATTTCGTATGTTAACTGTAGACAACTCGGGAACCAATTCGACAAAAGGGAACCAACTCGTAGTCGTCCATTTATTAATATCGAGATTTCATGACTAGGGTTTAATTTTATGATAATTTTTGAGAGCGTTCGACCGGTCCGATTTAAGGAGCCGAATATTATGTCTACTTAAAATACGTATTATTACATTTTACTGGAATATCTGTAATAATTTTCAACTATAAAAATAGGACGTTTATCGGGGGACACTGTATATTATTATAATATTTAAACGGTTTTCTTTTTTATTCCTATTGTGATCATTAAAAAAAAAAAAAAAATACAATATGAATGTATAATATACTATATTGCTATATTTCAAATATGATATTTGACGGATGAAAAATCGAGAAATCACATTTTTCGCTCAACGTTGTTTTTAATATTAAACGTCGCACGGCACTACTCGACTGTTGTTGAAAAATAAGGTCATTTTTGCAAAAAAAAAAAAAGTCATAAGGCAACAAGTGGAGGAATTATTTACGTGCACGTGATTTTATTACGTGTCACTATTATTTGTTGTACAAAACACCCGAATGAAAAAATAAAAAAAAAAATAAGGCGCGCAATGTTGGAAATCGTTCACGACTAAAAACGATTTTTTAAACGTGATCTGTACTTAGATAGTTTGTACAGAGGATACTGCACGTACTGTGTACACACTGTAATAATTCGAAGCGTAAAGCCGACACAACGTGTACAAATCGGATTAAGGATAAACCGTGAAATGTGGTGCTCGCACAGTACCGTCGTTGTAGCTACGTGGTTTGATTGATAATGATTTGTAAAGCCCCATTTCAATGTGGGAGGGAGGGCTGTATCGCATTGTGTTGCACGGCTTGGAGGAATGTTCTATCATTTCTGTGTGTTTATATAAAATATTATAAAAGTGTGTGCATTAAAATAATATACCGGTATGCGCATGTGTGTAATGTGTATTATAATGGTCGAAAATATGTAAAAAATGCACCGATGCCACTGGGTCGTAACTCTTATATGGTAGATATATGCTGTTTAAACGGTGTGGGTTAGTTTAGGGCCGGGTTAGGTACAACAGGAATGCGTATTTTATTATAATGTACACCGTGGTGCTTACTGCGGCCTTCTATTTTTCAAATCGATTTTGGGACATAATAGCACATAAAATATCTTAATGAATTGTTATGTATGTCAGTACTGTACGCGTAAACTTATCGTATTTGCGAGAAATAAATCCATGAAGTAGACGCCTCAAGTTTGTTCGGCTTCAAATGTTTCAATATTTGTGTATTATAGGACGTTGAAATTCCCAGATGTTAGTATAATTGCACTATGATCTTAAGGCAATTCGCTCAGAGAAATAGCATGAAAACAGACCCGACAAGAGGGTGGGGCAGCCGGGGCTGTAGCCATGTGGTCCGGGGCCACGAAGACGGCCCAGGTCTTTCCGAAAAAAAACCAAGCCCTATATTTTACCTCATCATTACTTTAATAGAAAAATTATTTTTATTTTATAAGTTTATAATTTTATTTTAAAAAATTAACAATATAATATTGAAAATTATAAATATATAATATGTACCTTATATCAACCTTTTTGTTGTACACATTTTAAACGAAAACGCTGGGTGTAAGTAGTAGTAGCAAGTTTAATATTTGATATAGGGAGGGGGGCCCAGATTAGTTTGTCAATGGGGCCTTTGATTTCTCTCCACGGCCCTGCATGAAAGTCAGAAGAGACAAAATAATATGACATCTACTACGCCACAAAAGCATCATAGAAGACGAAAGAGAAGGTAGTATCGGAAGAAGAAATTAATTATACGAAACAAATCATAGAAGACAAGGGAAATAATGGTTTCATGGAGTTAAAAGGATTAAGTTACCGAAGGGAAGCATTGAGGACTGCAGGAACGAAGATCGTCAGAGGCATAGTCAGAGTTTTTGAACTGCAAAGTATGCCAATGGAAAATTGCCACCCTGAATTATTCACTCGAACAAACCTATCTCAACAATTACGAACTAATACAGTTGGATTAGATTATTAGGTTAGGGTTGAAAATTTGCCTTCCATAGTTTACAATGATCTGGGTATGGTCTGCCAACGTATATGTCAATTCATTCTAATATTATTATTGATCAAGTTATCTAAACGTAAGGATTGTTTTAACCTAACATAACAATTAACAAGTTCCACGGTGATACAACTGGTGAATGCTAAATGATGTTGAAATTATTAGATGCTTTGAAAAGTAAACGTTTATGCTTAAGTTGTCTAAAAACTGTGGTTTTGTCAGTCACCAGTATCATATTATTGATTTTTTTTATGTGTATATATATATATATAATGTGTATGGTTAATTTATTATTGTTTTACTGTTATATTTTAATATCAAGAATATAGTCCCCTAAACCAAATGATCATTAAGTAAGTATTCTATTTATCTAGCCCCTACACAATTTTGTGTTGATATTGTCAAAAAAGGTTGAATATGAATCTAATTTAATGTAATTTGCATCAAGATAATAATGCAAGTGGTTTGTAAGCGATTTTTTTCAGTTCCATATGGTCAGGTTCAAATTCTTCTCCCCCCTCTCCTCTCATTTCCAAAATCAGAAACAAAGCGCCTGGAACAAAAGTGTTGCGGCTGAACGCAATGAACCGCGGTGTAAGGTGCTCGATGGTATTTAGTAATAATAATAATAATAATAATTATTATTACTAACGTCGTCGAACACTGCGACCAGTTGATTAGAATAACTACAACGGTAGAAACACTCTCCAGAACAATATAATAATAATACTTATATTATTCAATAATACTATCTTCGGTGTACCTAAACAATGGGATGGGCGGCGGCAGCGGCGTTGAAGACCACTCGCGGCGGCGGACGACAATAATTCATAAAAATAACAATAATAATAATAATAATACGGTACGTCAATATGTCTTATTATTATTATTATTACATACCCGCGCGCGCGTTACAGGAATAATTTATACGCGTCGTCGTCGTCGTTTCGTCAGGCGCAAACTTCGGGCGTGGCGGAATCATCGACACGCGGCCGGGCGACCATCAATGACTTGATCGACGTGAGGTATAAAATAATATTTATTATATCGAGCGCATACCATAATAATATGCACCGACTATAAACGCGCGAGTATACGTGTGAAAAACATCCGTACGGACGCACCTGTAGCTGCACATAAAGATATTTTGCGAATCAACGTGCGCCCAACTGTTGATGAAATTTTAAATTCCGAAAATATATTTTTTACATCGAAATTCCGAGTGACATAGTATCGTGCGAAATATTAAATTATCACCAGTTTTTTTTTTTTTTTTTTTTTTGGCTTATATTTAATTAAGTTCTGTATAAATGCGGTCGACGAGATTAGTATGACGGTAATACCACACCTAAGAGGTGAATTCACGATTTCGTTCTGAGAGATGATGAACGGCAAAAATCGGTACGCCGCCGCACTGGGGAACTCTCTGCCGCTCCCTATATTCATGATCATTAATTATTAACGTCGGTTTTTTCACTTGAAAATAATCGGTTTCGTCAAAATTCAAACTTCAAAGACGTACAAAAAACAATTTATCCAACTAAATTTAATGAAACTCAAAAAATAGATTTTAATGAATATATGCGGTGAATGTTTCAGTAGTAAATATTTTGGCCAGATTCAATATAAAAAATATGGTTAAAAAAATTTTTTTTTAAACAAAACGAGTCATTTCTAAAGTATCTTTTAAAAATTTTTGGGGAATATTTCACAGTCTATGTATGACTTCTGTTGAAAATTGATGAGGATTTCTATTTTTAAATTTTTGAATGTTTTCTATAGTAGAAGCATTATTATTTTTAGAATTAACTAAAACTATAGTTTATCTGCCGTTTTATTCGAACGTTCAATACGTTAAATAGAAAAACTATTCGAAATTCGAAAATCAAACTTTTTAAACTACCAAAAAATGAAATTTTTGTTTATAGTGATAGTATGTTAGGAATGTCTTTAGGGTCTTCCAAAATTACCTCCGTAAATACACCACTGTCACACCTGGCGTAAGATAAGTGATGCAAATACGCGAATTAAATAATGTATATAAAATAATCAAATACAATAATAATAATTGGTTTATAAAATGCAATTTGTCAAAAATATTAATTTATAAGATCTAATTTTTCACGATGTTACAACGTAATATTAAAATCGATTTTATGAATACTTGACAGTTTTACTCGATATTTTTGGTAGTTATTTCTGACGCTTAACAAAATCATTGATAATTTTGAAAAATTACCTATCTAAAGTACTATACGGACAACAAATGGAAACCACAAGTACCAGTCCGAGCACTTTTTAGAAAAAAAAAAATGTTCCCATAATAGCACAAAAAATAATAAATATCATTGTAAAACCACTAAGCTACTTACTTCTTCATTCCAGTCGGAATCTAAAAATACATTTTATTTTTACTATTATAGCAATATAACGTAATAAATTAAAAAGAAACTATATTCTTTTAACGAAGTGAAAACACAATAAACTGTTTTTTAAATAATCATATCTACCCTTCGGACAACGATGAATACTAATGAACGACAATAAAAACAATATACTAATTTATTGGACCTTCTAAATCGTGATTTCGAATCGTTTAAAATTCACGTGGGCGTACATTATACTTTCGATAATACAATAATTATTATTGTAAAATTATTCTCATTACTAGTGTTATTTTGAGTATTCATCACAAACCGTGCGTATTCATTAGTATTATAATATAGGTATTATAGAATTTGCAGAATGACGAATGCTGTTTGACTTATACTGTTGGTAGAAATAGGGTTTTAAGTTTTCGGGAGTTAAAATATTTATTTTGTTGATTAAATGTATACAACTTAAAAAGATTTCAAATGACATAAAATCGAATTGATTCTAACTCCCCCCTCTTCCTCACCATATTTATAAATGTTTAAATCCTAATAATTTAATGTCCTATTAGTTATTTCGTCGGCAAGTACGACTTGCGGTTGAAAATATTGAAAACCTAAAAGAGAAAGTCGACTGCACAATTTTTATTTTTTGTGAATGCTACTCCTTAAGTAAACATAATAATAATAATTATCATACACTGTTTTCAAATATTTCAGAAGTTGCTAACAAGCATTGAATACTGGAGATATTATGTTAAGTGTTTTTAAATTTATGCGTTTTTTTTCTTTTTTTTTCTCATATACTATTGATGTGGTATCCATCGAAATGATAAGATTAGCAGCAGAGAATATAAAAATAAAAACCAATAAATTTTATTTTATTCTTAAGTGGCTGCAGATTTCCATATAGACTTCAGGCGTAAATGGAGTTTAAATCTCGAACGAATTGTTCAATTTTTTATTTCATATATATATATTTTTTTAGCATTTTTTAATTAAAAGCATAAAAGGAATTTCCAAAAACAATTTTGTGAGTTATGACGATAAGGTAAACGTATATTTACCAAATTAATAAGTGATATTCTTTTTATGCCATATAAATAATAAAAAATAAAATTATAAAACGACTTTACAATAGTTTCTGAAAAATACATTATATTATTTTAAAACATTCCTATTGAATTATATACTATACGCGTATTTAATTACTTAAAATACTTAAGTGAACATTTATTTTTTCTGTTGATAATATTTATCAATAATTTATTCTTTGGTAACTTTGCGTTATGGCAATCTTTGGGTTACTTTTAATGTGATGTAATTAGTATTGCACAAAATAACATTACAAAAAATATTAATGTACAAAAATATTTCAATATCAAACATTTTGGCATCCCAGGCTCAGGCCCGCGTGGCCAAAGAGTAAATCTGTCTTTGATCATGATTAATCGAAAATATTGATTTCTCCAAATATTGATTTTGTTCAATTGTTTTTTTGAAACGTCGAATACGTCTGTTTCGAAAAATAAAAATGGATAATTCGTGTAGGCTAAGAACCATATTTGTCTCGACCGATTTGAGTTTGACGTTCCATATTTTATGTGTGTATTAATTCTGAATATTCATTATCGATACAAATGGCCGCACCACACGACTTTACAATACACACGCGACAATCAACAAAAACCTTCAAGTCAACCAATCATGTTAACTGTTATACTAAAAAGAAATTAGCTAAGCTATGTTAATTTATGGTATTAATGAGAATTCGAGCGACTAAGTTGAGTCACACAATTTTAGTAAAATATAACGTTTTAAAGTGTATATTAGGTTTTAGATTCTGCACGAATTGTTTTTACAATGATGTTTATTTATTTTTTTTATTATTTTTTTTCTGTGTACAACTTTTCGTATGGAAATACTTGTCCAAAAGTTTCAATCAGTAACTTTTTGAAACCGGATTTTCCTATAGATTGTACTTTAAAGAGGTCATTTTTTGAATTTCTCAATTTTTAAATTTTTTTTTTTTTTAAAAAAACTACCCAAAATTTAACAAAAACGACTCGGAAACTATCATTTTTTGATACTATATGACTATATAAAAACATAGATAGAAAATCATAAAAGAAAGATTTTGGCGCAAGAAAATTTTGAAAATGTGAAAAAAAAAAATTTGGGCATTTTTCTAACATTTTTTTTTTTCATTTATTTTTTATATTATTAACTTCCCTTGTTCAGAACCGTTTTATTGAAGAAATGATTTATCGTTTTTTTTAAATTAAATACACCCGTCAAAGGAATCCCACCCGTAGTGCGAAGAACACCCATTGTGCGAAGTATGTCCGTTTTTTTTTTTACTATCCTTTCCATACATAATTGAGATAATATTACGATGATATTCACGTAAAAAATATAACTAACTTTTGAAAAAAAAAAACCGTAAAAAATAGACGAATAATATGTGTAAGTATTGAGTTAGCATGTTTTTTAAAAATCATTCAAAACATAGCTAAGTAATATAGAAATGCGTTTCATAACAGTAGAAGTTGTATGCATTTTACTTTAATTTGCATATTTTGTTCTTTTTTTGATATAAGTGTATATTTCGGTTATATTTTAATTTTAAGCGCATATTTCACATATTTTTCAATATTTAATTTGAGTTTTCTTTAGTGTTGGAAAATTTTGCTTTATTAGACATTAAATATTATTTGATTAAATGTAAGCTTAAAAAAATAAACATTGAAAAAAAAATAAATTTCATAAATAATAGAAGAAGAATTAATAAAATACATATTAAGATATATTATACAATACAATTTTTAAATATTTTGAGATTTTACAGTAAAATTAATGTTTTATAAGAGATTATTTTAGCATTTTCGTATATTTTTAGATCATATTTCGTAAATTTTATAGCATATTTGGTACATTTTCAGAGCATAAATGAATGCATATTTTTAAGTTTTCTTTTTAGAGCTATAAGTCCCTAGCCCTACAGTTATGACCTACCTCGCGGCTTGTCTAACTCGTTACTGGTCAGTTTTTCACAGTAACGACACGTCATCCACGCGATTATACGTATCATATTATTCAAATTACACCGATAAACAACGACTACACGCACGTCTATACGTATTATTATTGTGATAATACCAAATTTATCGGATTCGACGTGAATTTATGGTTTTTCTAAGGTCGTTACACCGCCGTCGTCTCGTAATATCGCAGGCTACTGCGGGCTAGCCGGAGACGCGTGGGCTCATCTGACCTAACCTGCGTGGACGTGCGAATAATAATGACGCGCGATCGCCCACCTGTAGTCTGCCTCGTCGATAAGATATTACAGCTGACTCGGTCGGTCATCTCTGTGTTATAAATAACAATAATTATAAAAATATATGCAGTAGCGTCGAAGTTTAACGATGGTAAACGACGATTAATGCAGTTTCATTGTTGTCGAACGTCCCTGGATCCGTTTTCAAGAGGGGGGGGGGTGGGGAGGACGTGAAAACATATTAACAGTTTTTGTTCACTTTGAGTTTATTAAAATAATGATAATTAAGTAAAAAAAAAAAAAGAACCCGTATTTTGACAATGAAACTATAACGTTTTTAGCGCTTATGAAGTATAGAATTGATTGACAAAACAGATTTGTATAAAATTATGAACTATTAAAACGAGAAATCGCAAATTATACGAAGTGAAAAATAAAATAAATCTGCCATTTCACTCGATTAGAGTCGTTAGACACGCGATTAAATTGAAATACGAGTGAAAAATAATTCATCCAGTGAATTTCTATGTACAATTTTAAAAAAAAAATACGTGTTGAAACTTTAAACGGAAAAATGTTTTCCTGATTCTGAGTATAAATACGAGTATGGAAGAAAAAAAGAGGTTTTCCCAATATTTTCAAATTTCTACTTTAATTCATATTGATATATCGATAAATTATATTGACAATAATCTGGATGAAAATCTGAGAAACGTTCAAGTTTCTATTCTTATTATTTTTGGAGTTACGATTAAAAACTTAATTCGATTCAATGCAATTCTAGTTTAAAGATAATTTTACTCTAAGTTTCAATATTTTGTCCTTCAAACAGCACATTTTCCTCATCCTACGGATAAACTGCCGAAACTTTGAGTAAAATTTTCCATTTTCCACAAACTATACTTTCATTAATAGTTATGTTATTTAGTTGTTCTTTTTATTTATTTATTTATCCTACAAATAGATGTTTTTTTTGTAATTCTCATTCATTTTTCTCTGTGTCGTACAGAAAATTTATGTGGGAAGTAGAACATAAAATAAAACCCATAGTTCTAGGGATTAAGGGGAGGAGAAGTATTATCCAATCACCTTCCCCTATTGCCTCAATAAATAATTTGGATTTGTCATACGTGGGTGTAGCTGACACTATAACAGGAAGTGCATACTAACCTTTGGTCGTTTCCACACGAACTGAAAAGGAGGCTTTTGGTGATAGAACACAGACGACTGGGTAGCCGGAAAATCTGGATCCTCCCATAATTCACCTCGTTTCTGGCACATCCTGTGAATTCTGTCGTAGTCGGCCATCACAAAATGTTCTAGAAATAAATTCAAAAAACACAAAAATGTATTTCACGTGACGATCAATATGTCGTATTTTACAAATAATAACCGTGCTACGTTTTCAATGACTTCATAAAATTTTAGCGTTTATCTGTATTTTATTATGTTTTTCGTAAAATTTAGATATTAATATTTATTTGGTGTTGAAAAAATATCAATTTTTGCGAGTTTTTGCACGAATAATGCTATGCTTGGAACTATTTACATATATGAACGTAGTTTTTCTAAAAATGAAGCACATAAAATCTAGTTATAGCATAGCTAGATACAACCATAGCACACTTATTATTTGTATCAACTACAGATTAAGAAATCAATTTTGCTGCATTTTCATCTGCGAGTACACATCATCAAAATCTCACATTAAACTAGTTGTAAACATAAAAAATACATTTTAATAACTTTTTTTTTGCTTTTTATGGCCCGCCAGTAACTTTGAGTTGCCCATCTCTGGTAATATGTAAATTTTACAGCAATTCAAAGTGGAACATATTAAAAGCACCCACAAAGTGTAAAAATAACAACACTAATGTATTACTGAAAATAAAAATCAAACATAACACATTTATACAATGAATATAGACATCATTAAATGTAATATTCCATTGCGAATCGTTTTATTCCATACACATATTATTAATTATTATTTATTTGTATAATAATATTGTTAACAAAATAAATGCAAGCTGAATTGTTAATATTTTGTAAACTATTTATAGTAAAATAGTTTTTCGATATTTCACAAACGAAATATATGAAAATTATACCTTAACGTTTGCGTTATAGTATACGCATTGAATATAGATAATATTTATGATATGTGTAATAGTTAAACGTGATTTTATAATAATTACGAATTAAATAGGTAATAATTAATATTATAAATACCTAATGAACAATTATTTTAATTCGAATGTTTTCGTTGTCATTGAGCAGATAAAAAAATTACTAATATTATTAAATATAGGTAATTAATTATTAACTGATAATAGTTTTCAGTATACACTGCCAATGCATTATCTAATATTGTATTATTAGGTATAAATGATAGCGAACAATAATAATATTAATGTGTTTATTTTATACGGATACCACAGTAATATTCTGTTGAATTAAAATTAATTTAAAATAATAGAAAACAAAAACTAGTTTCAAAGTTGTTTAGATACAAATACAGGGAGTAATAAAACACAATAACAGCGGATTTTTATTACTTTAGTCTGAATGAGGCTATATACACATAATAATGTCGTTTAATAATGCTTAGTAATTATATTAAATCTGAATAAAAATTATGATAATAAGAAAATACGCTCGATAGTTTTTAACCCTTCGTTGTCGATATCAGTCGATGTGATTTTCACGTACAAATTTAGGTCACGTTCAGGATTTCCGCATTTAACGCCCCTAGCTGGTATGTTCACGTGAGTCTCAGGAATGCGGTTCATTGGACCGTCCCGATGTTTTCGATCCCGGGCCAGCCTCCCGGAAGGCATCGCAAGTAAAAGTCGATTTTTTTTTTTTTTTTCTGCAGGGAAAGTTAGTAGTTAATTGATCGGCTTCATTTTTCTCTGCCAACTGTTGCTATACATATACAGCGGCGGCAATGCGTGTGTCGTTTTTTTTATTATTATTATTATTATTCGGTTTCACATACAACCGGTACGCGTTTCTGGCTTGACATCATCGACCGCAGTCTAAGGTCAACGTATCGTCCTCCTCCCACGACCCGAAACACGATAAAAACATGGCCATCATTTACGGCAATCTTCGTCGCACTGTTTTACTCGAATTTCCACGAGAATCATTTGGCGCGAAAATCAAAAAAAATGTCCATGTTAAAATTATTATTATTTACGCGCTGTATACAATGACTTTTACGATTTGTATCGACTAATCCAAGCACACACTCGTTTGGGAATTATATTTTGATTTGCCGTAATTTACATAATATTTTATATAGGTACTAAAATGTATACTCAAGTCGTGGGGTTTTTTTAATTCGTGTGAATATTGATTAGATTCAGGATACCGTATAAGGATGAGACATATAAGCGCACAGAGAAGGCATTTACCTCCCTCTGGACTTTCCGAAAGTGTTTTTAACCATTATAATTATGTAGAAAAATATTTCATTGATATTCTGACTGTATACATTTGAATAAAAATTAAAATAGCGAATTTGTTTTGGATCATCAAAGTGATAAATACGGCAGTAAATTTTGTGCAGTAAAACTCCTTGAAAATGCATTTAAAATACAAAAAAACTCCATTAAAAAACAACAGATACACTTAAAATTGTAATTAAATGCATAGAAAGTTATCATTTTTAAAATTCAAAAAAATTTCGTCTCATTAGTGAGAATCATATTTTGTATTTTAATGTTTAGTTTCATATGCATTTTATATAGATAAAAATTATTCAGTTTATTTTAGTAGTTTTCGAAAAGTATAGTTTTATATATTATTGTGATTGAATTTTAATTGTCTTAACTCGATAATACTTATAAAATATGAATATGACATGTATTAATAGAGCTCGTGCAAAGTAACAAATATTCGAGTTATGATATTTATTGACGGAATTGTTAAAATATAATACCTAAAATAAGCTAAAAATGGTGAAAATTAGCTAAAACTGTAAAAAAAAATATATATTTCAATAAAATTATTAAAATTGTCAAAAAATGTGAGATAAAAGTTACGGAATCGAATTTCTTGTAACATGACTTATATATGTTGTATTTAGAAAGCTACGTTTTGTAATTTTTCTACAAATCCACAGCTCTAGTGATAAATAACAAGAGATTCTAACGTATTTTGTATAATAGGTACCGTACTTTTTGGTATTCAATTTATCATGGCCACTCCTTGATAAAATTCCTGTAGGTGCACATGGGAGAAACATTAAAAATAATTAAGATTACACATGCACAACGATGAAATGGCGATAAAACGGTTTCAACTGTATAATTTGATTTTTTGCTTGAACCGAAACGTATTAACTTTTATGTTATCTGATCTTGTATAGACTTGCTGTGCATGTAGGTAAATTACTAACTCACGAACTATCGTGGCATTTTTTGTGAATGATATACCTATATATATACACACTATGTGATGTGTTTGAACAAAAAATAATTATGAACTATACCAAAATTATTTAGATTTGATGTCATGTGATAACGAAAATACTGAAGATAACGCAAAAAATGTCGTGTATGACTCTGGTAATGTGTTTTATGTTGAGTAAGTAGAGAGTGTATGATAGGGTGACCACTGACCATACGTCCTGTTTTATACAGGATTGTTCTTTATTTCGGCTCTGTGTCCTGTTGTCCTGACAAACTTCTCTCAGGACACTTTTTGTCCCGTAATTTCAAGTCTGTCGCATATTAATCCCGTTTTTTGACTTACTGTTGATTTAAAATTTTTGAAATTTTGAAATGAAATTATTGAATAAAATAATGTAAGAATCTAGAAATCTTTTGGATACAATTAAATCAATTTTAATCGTAAAATGAATTAACAAGTTTTTTTTAGAAAATAAAGTATACAATATGCATGAATAAAGGATTTGAAGAAATTTTAAAAATTATCAATTTAGTTTCATAATATTATTTTATGTTTTTCAAAATAGTGTTTTTATGTGTTTAAATTTAATCTATAATAGGTAGTTTAAAAATTATACTGTTGTCACGATTCAAAAACATATAATATAAATGTAAAAATACTTATTTATTTAAAAATATTATGAAAAATATTTTTGTCCTGTATTTTATTTTCTTAAATATGTTCACCCTAGTGTATGATGCATTTAATTTCACAAAAGTGCAATAATAAAAATTATTTAATTTTTATTGAAGCCACAACAACAATGGTTGTTGGCTTTCGACAATTAAAAAAACAGACATACATCGCACTATGGGTATTCTTCGCTCCTAGAGTGGGACTTGGTGGATGTGTTGAATTTTAAAGAAACGATAAATCATTTCTTTTATAAAATAATTCTGAGCGAAACTTACAATTTATGTAAAACAATTATTTTACTTAAAAACTATAAAGTTTATTATGATAAAATATTTAAAAAAAATTATTTGCTCATAATATTTTTAATTTTATTCCTAGTTTATCTATATTTAAATTTATATAAAGTTTAGATTTAGAAAAAAAGTTTTAAAGGCGTTTTCATCAAATTTTAAGTAGTTTTCCTAAATAAAAATGAAAAAATAATCTATTGAAGTTTTCGAAATATTACCACCTAAAATTACGTTCTTGACACAAATTCTGATTCAAAAAATTTACCGGTCAAAACTTTTGGGCAATTATATCTTTACGAAAACGTGTACACACAAAAAAAAATAATAATAATAATAAACATCATTGTAAAAAAACTAGTTTCTTTGCTCTACTCAGAATCTAAAATAAAGTAAACTTGGATGAGTGTTTCAAAAATTACATTTATTTTATAAACGATTTGAAATGGAAAAGAGTTAAGACTGAAATAAATAGTACAATATTCTTGCATAGATTAGTGTATTAAATTAAATTGTATTGTTTCATGAATTTTAAGTAGTTAATTTTTTTTTTTTTTTTTAGATTCTAAGTGGGTTCTTTTTTGTATGTGAACTTATTTTTGTGTAGAAAAACTTGTCCAAAAGTTTCGACCATCAATTTTTTGAATCACAATTCACCTCTAGTTGATACTTTTGAAAGGTCGTTTTTCGAAATTCTCAATAGTTTTCCCAACATTTTGGAAAAACTTCCTAAAATTTGATAAATATTCTTGGAAACTATCTTTTTTTAATGCAGACTTTATGAAAATTTAAATATAATACAGACAATAATATGATAAATATTTTGCTGCAAGAAAATTTTTTTTTTCTCAGCTTATAGTAAAATATACAACTAGCCGAGTAAAAAATAAATTTTATTGTTATCATAACGAATTTTAGAGTGAAATAATTTTAAATAAACCGAATCTTCTCCGCTCAGAATCGTATCTTCAAAATTCACAACACCCGCAAGAGCATTCCACTCGAGAAGCGAAGAACACCCTAGGTGCGAAGTAGGTCCTTTTTTCCCGTACGGATCGGTGCCTAATACACGGGTGTTAATTTGTATTTTTCCAAACAAAAGATTAACAAAACAAAATATATTCTTTCCGGTATTTCATTATCACACTATGGAATTTCGGAAGATTTTCAACAATTTAAATGACCATAAAAACTCAAAATTTATAAACGCGAAAACGACTCTTGTACGCCGAAAAACACATACCCAACACTTGTTACACGTGAGTTCTCAAGGAATTTCGCAATCGATAACACTAATAATAATGGAAATAATAACGTATATTATTATTATTATTATGCGAACTATACCCGAAATGTACAAGTTCAATGTCCCGTACCAGAGACAGAGAGAGAACATTATTATTATTATTATTATATTATTATCGTCGGCTAGCTGTTATAGCCGTGATGTCACCAGTTAACAGTAATTTCACGTTTGTGCGCGTCCGTGAAATATCGCGAATATAATAAGCGTGCACATCGCTAATGTGTTTGGGGCCAAATACGTGCGACGAATGCGTGTCGTGTTGGAGTTTTTTGAAACCAACAAGTCGGTTGTTGTTGTTTTCATTTTTTTGAAAAAATCGTGCACGTGTGGAGAACTAACAAAGTTTGGAAGGGAGAAAAAAAGCAATTGAATTTGTTTAGGATATTTACATAGGACGTCGATGTTCAAAATCACCACAAAAACCTATTTGGATATTTTATTCGAAAAAGCAACGCGTGGGTAATCCGCTCGTTTATATTTCACATCGATGTGTTGTCCAATACGTTTTATCGTTTTGCTTTTTTTTTTTTTTTTCTGTTTCATTAGCAGATAATTTATTTACCACAGTTTTATGCTTCGCGCTTCTAGGAACACACGTGTGACTCATTTTTTCGAGGAATAAAGAATCTAGCTAAAAAAAAAAAAAAGTGTAATAATTTACATAATATATAAGTACTTGTTTAAAACCGTACAATTTTCGCGCCGACAAAAAAATCTTCTAGATTACTAATGTCGTGATTAGAAAAACACATCATACGACTTAATAACATTTCTAGTATAAAATATTCGAATACATACACTCGACTTGGAAGTGCGAAAAAATGTTCCTTTGTAAACGCCCCGAACAATAAATAATTGACCTCTCAATGAGCAATTGTCTCGTCCTTAAAAACTATACGCGATTGGCGATTGTGCAATATATATATATATATGTATATATTAGACATCGGTTGTATTGCAAACGACGAACAATAATTACAATATTTTGATTTGCGTAATAAATCATACTTACATATATTTTTCGATATTTCGAGAGATAAAATGCAGTGTTTCAAACAATATAATTTCATTCAATTCCAAAAGTCCCCGATTAAGTATAATTAAAATAAGTACCTCCTATACCTACAACTATTGTAGACAAATATAGCACTATATATATTATAATACATGTGATGACCTGGAAACGCAATGACCTAATATATTCAAAACGAATTACAATAATATGTTAATACGAACAGGAGACACGAGTTTTTAGTTTTTGTATTTATTATTATTATTATTATTCGGTGTGTTTCATATAGTTCTTAAATTAATTAATTAAACCGTTATGAATCGACGCTTCGGAAAAGTACAGTTTTTCTAATATTTTTAACGTAAAAAATCATTATAGTTAAAAAGCAAATTTCAACTTTGGTTTCTGATGAAAGTTTCCGTCAGCTGTTATAGCATAGAAAATGTTTTCGGTGTAAAATATTCGAGTTAAAGCCATTTTTCATTTTCTTTACATAACGACTCTTAGACAATCAAATGTTACTTTCGTTATCAAATCCCAACAGAAATTAGTTATTTTTGCTTAATTTTGTTTGAATAATCATACATCGTATTTCCAAAAATAATATTTGAAAAGCCAGACATACTTCGTACGACGAATGGGATTCTCTTGACAGGTGTATTGCATTTTAAAGAAACGATAAATCATTTCTTCAATAAAACGATTCTGAACGAGGGAGGTATTTAATATAAAAAAATAAATGAGAAAAAAAATGTTAGAAAAATGTCCAAAATTTTTTTTTTCACATTTTCAAAATTTTCTTGCGCCAAAATCTTTCTTATATGATTTTCTATCTATGTTTAAATTTTCATATAGTTCGGATCAAAAAATGATGGTTTCCGAATCGTTTTTATCAAATATTGGGTAGTTTTTTCCAAAAAAAAAAAAATTGAAGAATTGAGAAATTCAAAAAATGACCTCTCTAAAGTACAATCTAGAAGCAAATCCGGTTTCAAAAAGTTACTGAATGAAACTTTTGGACAAGTATTTCCATACGAAAAGTTGTACACAGAAAAAATAAATATAAAAAAATAAAAAATAAACATCATTGTTCAGAATCTAAAAATTAAATAATCATGCGCAGGGGTATATTGTTGTTCAGGGTTGGGGGCTAAAATTAAATCTGACTGTGTAATTCGTAATTCATGATAATATTTATCTATACGTATAGCATTTATTTGTTGTGATGGATGGGCTAAAACTACTTTTCGGAGAAGCTTAGCCCCCCAGCCCTCCCTTAAATACGCCCATAAGCATGATGATCATGCGGTAAACGTTACGCACACGTGATGTTTATTATTGAACACGGTTACAGAATAATACTTTTGAACACTGAACGATATAATTGATTATTTGTATTATGACTCAATCCTCCTTTTTATAATTTGTGGTTTACCTACTCAGAAGACGTTGGCTCTCGTCTTACACGATGACTCAATAAACATACTAAATCTGGTTCGATTTTCGTTTTGGTGTCACATGTATATTGTTGAACTTTTTTAGTTAAACTAATTTTTGGGTCGATTATTATAATATAATGCAATGATGTAGTAATAATATTGTTATCTATCTGTTAAAATAGTATTTGTGAGACATTTAATTATTGTTGAGTTAATAATAGATGCAACGCATGCGGGCATCAATTCGACTTAATCAAACTTAATTTAACCAATCTAAGTACATTGATTGAAGTCAAATAAACAAAGGTTAGTTCTGTCATCATTCTCTAATTCATTTTTAAGAAAAAAGAAAAAAAAGATATTTCTGTAGAACCTATAACAACAGTTGTAATGATAAACTAATAAATTTATTGAAATTGATTTTTCATTTACTTTATCATATCTATTCTCTGGATTAATGTGATCAAAACTGATATGCGTGACACACCTATATAGTAGCAGAAAAAATTGAGAATTATATGTTTTGAAAATAACGAAAAATATTAGACGATCTGGTTAGATAGTAAATATTTTAGTTATTATTTGTTGCAGAAACAATCACTTTCCAATTTGTTATACAAATAAGGTTATTGGGACGATAATTCATAATTTCTTTTGTCGAAAATATTTTAAAAACAATACAACTGACGCGTTTATGATAAATGTGAGAAACCACGAAACCGCGATAATACGATGATGGTCGAAATGGACACGGACGGACGAAGCTCTCGGTGATAAAACAACATAATATTATATTTTACTAGAGATCGCGACATAATAAAGCACTTAAAACTGATTGGATCGACAAGTCGCCGGTCCCCCGTGCCCGCGGCCTTGTCTAGCCCGTTTGCTTTCTTGTCAACGTTCGCGTGCATACGAACAACAAATCCATTAACGACGGGAATCGGGTGCTCTAATAGCATTCCGAAATTGAAAAAAAAAAAGTAAAGTACGCATCCCATATTATATACCAGGAGTGGCCAAATTGTGGCTCGCGAGCCGCATGCGCCTCTCATCATGGTTGTATGTGGCTCGCATTTCGTTTCCTATAACAACGATTATATTATTGCATTTTTTTTAACGATCACAGTTTTTTCGATTTTAAATAATTACTGCCTAATAAATGTGTGAAAATAGAATTTTAAAAACAAAATAAGATTTCTTCATTGAACGATTTAATATTTATTATTTTTGCATTTATGTATTTTTTCATATACTTTATTTTCGTGAGTTTGGGTTTTTATTGATGTGAGATTGGCTCGAAGGTATTCTTTAAGATAATGTTTAATTGAATTTGAATGACATTTTGGTTTGATTATTTTCACTGTACAATAAAGTGATTTACAAGAATAATATGTCATTCCAAAAATTGGTTTAAAAAAAAAAAAATAAGTTATTAATTTTCGGTTTCTTTGAAATAGAAACACACTGATAAAAAACCACAACACAGCGACAGTTCTATTTAAACTTTTCAAAATCACCATATCGTAATAATTCCGTGAAGTGCCTTAACTATTGCAATACAATTTCTACCGGACATCCATTTTCAATGACATTAAATAAAAATGGATTCAAAAGACATTTTTGACTCTCGACAGAATTTTATTTGTCCATGTTGGCCACTCCTGTTATATACGTACTTTATAGGAACGTGTCAAATCGTCAAAAAATCTTTCCCGCCAACGTTTTTCGGGTTGCAAACGAATAATTGTGTTTGATACTATTTTTTTGACCACACGAGTTGTGTCCCATCGAAAAATCCGATCGAAAATAAAAATAACGTTATTTTGTTCATCAAGTTGCAAAAAAAAAAAAACAATTAACCGAGTGGAATTTTTTGAAAAAAGTATCGTTCAAATTTTTTCCACTCGCCTGATAATATAATAAAATATATGGAATAAAAGTAAATGAAGTCTTTCACAGTTAAATGAAGCAAACCAATGATATTTTTAACAATACAAATAATAGAGATAATTTTGTAGTCAGTCCTCGGTCTGCAAACGGGAAGGAAAACATCATTAACAGTAAGTTACTTAAAACATTAATATTAACCGAACACAATAATTAGTGTGCACCTTACTGCGACGGGATACAACTTGTGTGCATTCGTAATGCTGTCGGGACACAACACGTGAGCTGTGATTCGTCGATAAATTTTACACGAAAATAAATCAAACGACACGAGTATAGAACGGGTTTTTGTAAGTAACTCACGTTAGATCCAAATGTTTTGTCGGCTGTACACACTGCGACTCCAAATTCGAATGACATTCGCCGACTTTGCGTCACGACGAGAATAATAAATGTAGTTATTATTATTATTTTACGCTCTAGACTTTGACTAAAATAAAACAAAATGAAAAAAACAAAAAAAAACCCCAAACAAACCAGCGAACGACAACGACACGACCGGAACGGATCACCACCGCGCACAACCGCACAGCAGGATGAACACCTGTTGACTACTGACTCCGATACGAGACTCTGTGCGGAAGACTGCGCGAGCGCTCGTCCGATAGAGAAATGCACGCCATCGCCGCCGACGTTGCGGGTCCAGTAAAATGTTATTCGACCACGAAACGCACACAGATAACGACAAGCGCCCGTAGAGTGCCCGGAGTGAACGTTACCAGCAACCTCGCGCACGAGCAGACACGGATTTTTGACTGCTCCGGTACACTTCGGGCGTTTAATAATAATTCGAATAAATTCAGTTACATTCTACCCCCGATAGGCTTGTATAATTAAGGGTTAATGGTAGACAGCCCATGGTCATGATTAGGCATCGAAATTAAAGGGCGGTAGCTGAAGATCCGTATAGTTTCCAAGGACTGTAGACTGTAGAGTATTACTCGAGTACAACGTATATGGTGACAATAATAATTTAGAAAATAGAAATGGACCTACAAGTACAGTTGACTGAGAAAAGGAGGAAAGGAAATTTTTCATAGAATCTATCAAACTTTTGTAAAAATTAGAATTTTCAAAATTGTACAGTTTCATTTAGTAAACCAAAAAACGTTTATAAATAATCTATATTATCTTAATGCAGTATGTACAAATAATGAATATAATATTATACTACGGTGTACGGTGTACGGTCGATAACAAAGCTTGGTTAAAAAAGTTTTAATTTATTGGCTGACAACGTTTTTTATGCTTGACTTTATTAAACGAAATCTGATAATTATCGAATACTATTAGATTAATATTAATGTTATACAAAATATTAGTTTTAAGATCCGTTAATGGCTTAAGGTCCAGAAGTGAATGTATTTAGTTTTCTACTAATATAATATACAAACTTTGATCTATAGCAAGGGCCGGCAACCTTTCAACCACTATAAATTTGATGAATTGCTGAAAATATTTATTTATTTTTTTTTTTAATAATAATTATGATAAACAATATTACTTTGAGGGCTGCTGGTGGCCTACGAATCGCGAGTTGTCTATTCCAGATCCATAGGATAGTAAAAATATTGGTTATTCTTAAATGCAAAATAGTAATAGTATTAAGATATAAATCATAAAGATTAATTAAAACAATTTTTACTGTAGGTATCTTAATCACATAAGTATAACCAAATACAACGATTGAAATTATAACAATTAATTTTGGCCATGGATTAGAATTTAGAATAAAAATACATTTCAAATTGTTTGCACATTTACTAATAATAAAATTTTAAAAAGCCGGACATACTTCGCACGACGGGTGGTATTCTCTTGACGGGCGTATTCAATTTTAAAGAAACGATAAATCATTTCTTCAGTAAAACGATTCTGAACGAAGGAAGTTAATAATAAAAAAAAAAAAAAATTTTCGAAAAATGTCCAAAATTTTTTTTTAACATTTTCAAAATTTTCTCGTGCCAAAATCTCTTTTATAGGATTTTCTATCTATGTTTAAATTTTCATAAAATTCGGATCAAAAAATGATGGTTTCCGAGTCGTTATTGTCAAATTTTAGGTAGTCTTTTCCAAAAAAAAAATTGAAGAATTGAGAAATTCAAAAAATGTTTTCTTTAAAGTACAATCTAGAGGCAAATCCGGTTTCAAAAAGTTATTGATCGAAACTTTTGGACAAGTATTTCTATACGAAAAGTTGTACGCAGAAAAAAAAAAATAATAAACATCATTGTAAAAACACTCTAGCTTCTTCACTTCATTCAGAATCTAAAATAATAATAAATAAGATCCATTGTGTA
>JAIPRM010000175.1:56891-74621 GCA_025469315.1 Stegophylla sp. TES_Ste_2020 | reverse complement strand
AAAAAATGACCTCTCTAAAGTACAATCTAGAGGCAAATCCGGTTTCAAAAAGTTATTGATCGAAACTTTTGGACAAGTATTTCTATACGAAAAGTTGTACACAGAAAAAAAAAATGAACATCATTGTAAAAACACTAGCTTCTTCACTTCATTCAGAATCTAAAAAAAATGATAAATTTCTAAAATGTTCAAAATGCTACACTTAACTCAAAATTAATCAAATCTTTTTTTAAATAAATGTCTATGAAATGTTCTTGTGACTATTTTTAATAGTTGGTGAAAGTTCAAGTCCTAGCTGCATTATTTTTGAAGTTATGTTGAAAAGTAATTTTCGATTTTACAGAAATTGCATATTTTGCCGTTTTTTTCGATAGATTTTCCCCGTTTTTGGAAAAAGTATTGAGAAATTGGAAAAATGACCTATTTTAAGTATCATTTGGATGTAATGCAAATATGTTGGAATATTTGGTTTGAATTTGGGGAACTCAGTTTACTGTTTTCATTTTTTGGTATGGAAATCTATTAACCTCTTTAATTTTTCGAAATGAGACTCAAATTAGTATTTACCAAACCTGAATTATAGTTTGTGTGTAGCGTTCTTTTAAGCTATCTATCTCTCAGTATCACATTGCTTGTATATTAAAGATTTAAGTGCACCCTAGTTGAAAACGAAAATAGAAGATATGAATTGAATGTTATTGGAAATATATCTTTACATTTATTGTGTATCACTAAATAATTGTAATGCTGTTTATTTTGTGGTAGTACTTTAAATTTCAGTAAATGACTAATTTATCATTATATATATATATATATAAATAATATATGTAGGTGTTTTTGAGAGATAATACAATATTTGACAACAAAATATAATTTCTAAAATCAGTAACCTTGCTAATTCTAGCTTTATATAATGAGTATTATTATCTAAGAATATTACTTACCTCATAAACACAACACTATATATTATAGAGAGTGTTCTTAAGTCTATTAAGTATATTATTATAGTATATAAGTTTATTTATAGTCTTTAAGTCTGTTCATGAATAACCTTAATTATGTGATTTAATAAACACCATTTATACATAAATAAATTACTAGCAATAGTGATACAATCTTTGGTTATTATTTTCCATTGTTTACTTCTACTGCAAACATTAAATCTTATGAATAGGCAATGAACAACTTACTCCAATTGTTGATTATCAAATATAAAAGGTTATATTTTATTGTCTGTTTTGGCCATTTTTTCTATGAATTTCTTTATTTATTTAATTTTTTTCTTATTTTTATTTACAGATACTTAGTATAATGAATATCAGTTATCCATGGCAAGGATGAGGTATGCAGATATGCCCAGAGATGTGTCAATTGACAATTTCCCTTCGCTCAATGTGTCTGAGGTAAAGCTTTATCACTAATTTGTTCTTGTAATTGTTGTTATCATAATAATTAATATTTTTGTGATTTAATCATTGATGTTCATCTACTCCATTGAACAAAATAAATTCTTAAATTTTTATGTTATTTATAATATAATACTAAGCTTTATATGCTTTGTATTAGCTCAATAATTCTTCAAAATTTGACAAAAATTCCTTTTTGTTTTTAATCCACACTTTATGAAAAATGTAATATAGACTATAATATGAAAATTATTTGGGTGAAAAAAAGCTTTTAATATATGATAATTCTTTTTTGTTCTTTTTTTCTTATTATAAAAATATTTTTTTATATTCTTAGTTAATAATGAGACATCAAACTATCTGGGTAAAAAATAATGTTTATTATAATAGTAAACTTTATAATTTTTAAGTAAAATTGTCTTTTGTAAACTGAAGCTGCGATCAGAATTATATCATTGAAGAAGTGATTTATTGTTTCTTTAAAATTTAACACACCCACCAAAGTTCCACTCAAGGAGTAAAAAATATCCAAGGTGTAAAATATGTCCAACTTTTTTTTTACCAGTATATTTAGTTTTTTGTGTGTCTCATTTTTTTTTCAAAATTGGTGGTCTACACAACGTATATTTTATCGTATTAGGATTTATTTTTGTTTATAGGTGTTTCTAATTACTTCCTTGTATTTCTGCTTAAGTTTATGTAGCTAGAATTAATAAAGCTATAGTTTCTTATGTTTATATAATATGATAAAAAAAAATTATTAGTCTATAAAACAAGTATTTAAGTGAATTAATAATTACATAAACACGAACCACATATTCAACATTGATATTTTTGAAGCTGTTTTATAGGTAGAATTATCTTTAATTATTATTTATTTATTTCATTATCTAATAATGGTGTTCGTGTTTGTGACTTGATTATTTTCGCCATTCCATTTGGTTTTACAGTTATAAATACAAATAATGTATTACAAACTTATATGTCATCAATTTTTCAAATTTTTAAGGTGAATTGTCAATTTTTATGCTGGGTTTTTACGAACATCGGGACGAATGTAGAATTATGTGACAAATTGCGAATGATTTTTATGATAACTGTCAATGGCTATTAAACAATCTGTATAATCCTTATCTTAGAGATTTAAAATGTAGAATTGTAATTCATTTTTGATTTCAGTCATTAAAAAATACCAGTATCACAATTATAATTTTATAGATGTTAATGATGACATTAGTCATTAATAATTAACAAATTTCATATTTCTCCCATGCATTTATCACATTCCATTAGCTTATTTTATTCCAAGAAACACATCATATTAAAATCAATCCAATACTATTGATATTCTTCTTAATTTAATTATTATTATTGTTATCAAAAATTTAATTTCAGTATTTTATTCTTTATTCAATATTTTATTAGAATTGCAATATTACATCATAATTTTATAATCATTTGAGATATGAGAAATATTTGAAAAGATCATGCATTCAGACACTTTGTGTATTGTGTGCATTACTATTTTTTGTTATTCAGTATTCTAATTTCTTATGGAACAGCCGAGGACAATTTGATTTTTTTTCTGACATCTCGTATTTTTAAAATTTTATTTTTGTACCTATTTATAATTATCATGTTTAATATAATATAGTGATAAAAATACATAAATAAATATAAACATGATTTGTTGTGTGCAGAAAGTTAAGTCTAAGGCATATGAGGATGACGATGATAAATTAGAACACTTAGTTTCCAACACAGAGTATAGAAAATTAACTACATACAATTCTTTGAAAAAACATCCATCAAGTTTATCAACTCCATCCTGTGAACAAAGACATAGAAGGCGCCTTTCTGAAACATTAACATGGTGAGTAATGAATACTCTTACCCAATATTTTAATCACTTTTATTTTAATTTTAACGATAAATAATATTTATTCACTTGATAATTTTTACAATATTTTTATTAAACAATTTTAAAAAAATCCTTAATTCTTTTTGAAAACTTATTTTTTTTCTAATTTTAATTTTTGCCAACTTGTATTTTTTTTATATAGTGGTTTATCAAGGCAATGTAAAACTCACAGTCTTCCTTGTAACATGACATTAAAACATCCCTATAGTGTTTCACCTGTTGATGAACAAGATGTTGATAAAACTAAGGGAGTTTTGTCTCCTGGTATACTACCCGAAGATTGGGCTGCCCAGCTTACAATTTTGGATTTAAACATATTTAGTCAAATTTCCCCAGAAGAGTTGTCTTCGTGTGCTTGGAACAAAAAACAAAAGCTTGAAGTGGCACCGAATGTAGTAGCATTTACAAGACAATTCAATCATGTTAGTTATACAATTATATAAATTCTTACTCATTTATATTAGTATTGAATGATATAATTATAATATGTGTATATATGTGTGTGTGTGTGCATGTATTATAATTCTATTATTATTTTATTATTATACATTATGATATATTAAATGATAAATATAACAACATAATACATTTTAGGTATCATTTTGGGTTGTTCAAGAAATACTGAAAGGCACCACACCAAAACTGCGTGCTGATTTGATCACCCAATTTATTAAGATCTCCAAAAAATTATATGAATTCAATAATTTTCATTCGCTGTTTGCTGTTATATCTTCTCTCCAAAGTGCTTCAGTTTATAGGTTAGTCTTATTTATTTGATAATAATGTAATTATGTCAAATATATGTTCAATTTTTAAATAGACTATCCAAGTCATGGAACTATGTTTCAAAGAAAGATCGACAATCATTTGATAAATTAGCCAATGTGTTCTCAGAAAGCAATAACTGGAGGAATCTACGGGATCATTTAGAAACTTTACGTTTGCCATGTATTCCTTATTTAGGTAAATGTATAATATTACTTTATTAGGAAAACGTATTTGCTAACTAATAATATTTATTCATTCAGGTGTATTTTTAACTGATTTGGTATATGTTGATATGGCACATCCTCATAAAAGTAGTGGTTTATTAGAATCTGAAGCTAGGCGACTGAAAATGAATAATATTTTGAGAGTTATATCCCATATGCAACAAAGTCGTTATGATAACTTGATACGGTTTCCTAGAATAAATGATTATTTAAATTCTATCAGATACATTGAAGAATTACATAAATTTGTTCAAGATGACCAATATAAGTATGTACTGTACATATATTAATGATGTATTAATTTCAGTTGAGCTAATTATGCATATTATATTTAGGTTATCATTAAAGTTAGAACCACTATCCTGTCAAACAGAAAACTCAAGGGGTTCTAAAGAATCAGTCAATCAAGTGTTATTAGATTCGTTAAGTTTATCACCAGCAAAAACAACAGATTTAATGCGAATAAGAAAATTTTCTTTATGTAAACAACAACAGAAAACTAATTGTTCAAAGTAAGCAATATCTGCTGTCACAATGATAATTTTATAAATATGGAAGTAAATATTATCTTGATGGACAGTTATAAAATAAAAATAGTAATTTCTACCTTGAATAACATTTTTAGTTATTTTAAACATCAATTTGTTATTTAATCAGATATCGCAGTGCAAGTTTACCACGTAGTTTTCTTAAAAAACCCGTGATTCATTCTGCAGTGTGTAATAATAATAGGTAAGCAGATAGGTTTTGGTTGGAGTATTTTAATTAATTCTCTGCACTTTTTTCTCTCATTGAGCACAAATTATTGTTTGCTGTTTTAGCTTTTGGTTTGAAAATATAATTTAATTGCTTATTTGTCCTTATTTACTTTAATTTTGGTTTTGGTACTAAAATATTCTAGAATATTATTAATTTTTTCAAACTGCATATTTTATTTAATCTTACCTAGTAGTTTTAATTTAATAGCATTATTTATTAAATTAGATTTTAGTTTATTTAAATCATACTATATTTGCAGTATTTTCATTTATTTATTTGAACTATAACCTTGGAAGCAAGGGCTTTAAGTAAATAGTTGAACTGCATAATGACAACTAATATACATTAATTTAGTTCAATAATTCAAATTGTTTGGAACTGGTAGGTTATTGAACTATTGATTTTAAATAAATGTTAATGATAAAATCTTATGCATTTGACTGACACATATACTTTATTAATTCATAGTACTTTTGTGTCATTAAGCCAAGTGTATAGTATGAAATGATGAATAACTCATATGTGATGTTTACTAAATTAATAGACCAAGATATATTTTATTGTACTGGTTTATTCTATTAATGATTTTTTTTTTTCTATTAAAAAAAGAAAAGAAAATTGAAACTGTTTTATTGTAGTCTTACAGAATCTAATTATTTGAATGGTTTAACTATTAAGGTAAATATTATGACAATTCATAATCATTATGCATGTTTTTTTTTAAAAAAAGAAAGAAATAATTATTTTAATTATTTTAAATTCTGAGTGGAGTGAAGAAGCTAGTATTTTTACAATGATGTTATTTATATATTTCTTTATTTTTTTCTAAATACTCTTGTATACAAATACTTGGTCGAAAGTTTTGAGCAGAGACTTTTTGAATTAGAATTGACATCTAGATGGTACTTTTAAAAGGTCATTTTTCAAAGTTCTTTATCATTTTCTCAAAATTTGGGAAAAACTACCCAAAATTTTACAAAAATACCTTTAAAACTATCTTTTTTTAATCCAAACTTTATGAAAATTTAATTATAGAAATTCAATAATATGAGAAATTGTTGTCATTGATGCATTACAAATTTAATGTGTTACCGCATTGCTAATATTTCTTTATATATTTCCTTATATTTATAGTGTGTAAAAGTTGTATATATTTTTGGTAATAATTAGATTCTGAAACTTCATTTATTTGCATTCTGAGGAAAGCGAAGAAGCTTATGAATTTACAATGGTGTTTATTTTTATTTCCCTCCCCCGTTCTGTGAATACTTTTGCTTGTTTTTATATCATCAAGTTCTGGGTCCTGATAATAATAGTTCATAGTTATATAGATTTTTAGTTGTATTTAGGTTAAACATAAATTAAGTTTTAGATTTGTGCGCAAATTCAAGTACAGTAAAAATTGTTTATAATGTCAAACTGGGTTTAATGATCCTAAGTTGAAAGTTCCGTGAAAAATCGTATACTATTTTTACAAATTTGTATTGGTTATCAGGACGTTTGTATAGTGACTATACGGATGTTATGATCATTATTTTAGGATATTTTATCAATAATAATTTATATTCCATGTATGCATTTATCAAAGCTAATGTTACTACAAAAGTGTTACAAACTAAAGTAATAGATTATTTTAATATGTCAATCTTGTTTTTTTTTAAAAAAAAACAAAACAATTAGTAATAGTAAATTGAATTATACTATTATATTGTTTGTATTTTAATCACGATTTTGTGATAAAAATTTAATACATTTGTATTACATAATATATAATTTTCATATATATTATGTATATGTTCATACATATTATATATAAATTGTTATCAAATTTTCAATATTTTTTTATCATTTTGGTTATATTGACTATTATGACTAATTTTAAGCAGTGCCTTGAATGTCATTATAAATGGTTTCTATTGTATTTTTTATTTATAAAGGTGGCTGTTGAAAATATACTTAAAAGAAAATTCATTGCAGTCTTATCTTTTTCGACACTTAAAGAATTTAATTTCATTCAATCCAAACTACACAGTTTTATTTATTTATTTTGGTCTATAATTTATTTATTTAATGCTTGTTTATATTCATTATTAATTAAACTCAGTTTGGTTTTGGCTTTACTAGAAAAATAATAGACCTTTATGGATAATATGCAGTTGTGATTATATATTATATAATATATATTATATGTTCACTATAATAGAATTAAAATATATTTCTGTAGTCACGTAGTGTATACATTTTTTAAAAACTGATATTGGTTTCACATATTATTTATTTATTTTTTTATCATTTTTAATATTTTTATATTTTTTTATCAAAATCACTTATAATTTTGTTTTTAAAAAATTATTATACCGTACTATAGTGTTCAGTTTTCAATTTATTTAATTTAATAAAATGCTCTTTTATGCTTTCTAATTGGTTGTTTTTGTCTCTAGCTTAATCCATAAATCTGATGAAGGAATATTGTCAACTGTTAATTCAAGAAATTTGCTTGATGATTCACTTATTGAAGAGAATACACTTGATCTATCTAATTTGAATCTGTCGCCTTCACAGTAAATATATAAATATAATCAATACTTTATTTGTTTATAATTTTATAATTTAAGAATTTGTATTAAAATAGGACATTAAAAGGAACTCATAAAATAAGTTTAGAGAGTTGTTTAAGGCGTAAAGTGGTTATGAAAAACGGGAGAAAACCAGCTGTTACAACTTGGCAACGATATTGGATACAACTATGGGCATCTGTATTGATCTATTACTCACCTAAGTCATTTAAAGGGTAATTGTATAAGTTAACAATATTATCCTAAATGTTTATTATTATTATTATTTCTTTTTTTAACAGTTGTAATAGAAATGACTTTAAACGAGAACCTTGCAAACTGTGTCCATTAAAAGGATGTACTATTAGCCTTGGTGATAATCCAGATACATTTTTAATCAAGCACCCTGATCAAAGTAAACATTTTAAAATTTGTTTTAAAACCAATATTATAATATACTTACATTTTTTATTAATTATTCTCAACTAATAATATGTTACAATTAACTTTGTTTTCGGTTTTAGGAAGTACATATAAATTTCGTGCTGAGAGTGATAATTCAGCCCTACAGTGGTACAGACGATTGTACCATGCAGCACAGTTAGTGCATCAACCCGACACTAAATTACCCGATAATCTAATAAGTTTCGACTGATTAATTTTAACATTTATTTCTTGTGTTTTATTTGGCTTAGGAGAAAACCTTATTAAAAAAAATTATAGACTATTTTATGAATTACCAAGACAGTTTAGGTATTATTATACATTATAATATCTATAAAAATATAAAATTGTACTAAAAGTGATAATTGTTACCAAAGAAAATTTTTAAATAGTTCATATAAGCATAGTTATTATAGTATTAGTTTAGTTTCAGATGATGTGTAATTTTGTAATAAAAGAAACATAATTTTAATAGTATAAAATAAATAATTATTTGTTTTAAAATTAGAAACTTATTTTATAAAAAAAAATGGTATTATTAATTTCTATTAATAATACATGAATACAATCTTTATTTATTATTTATTTTTTTGTCCTATTAGATAAAATAAAAATTGAAAATGAATCTTGCCATATTTATTTTGTGGTATTTTCAATGTTGTTTAATTAAATTTCCTTTCTGTGGATTTTAGTTATTTAATCATTGAAATTTATATTTCCTAGATTTCATTTTTGTATACAAATTTCTAAGATAATTTTGTGTTTAATTGAACCTTTACATGGTGCTTTATATTTTTTTATTGCTCCTCTTAAGTGCGGCGTATTTTCCATTTTTTAATTATTGTAAAAATCTCCAATTCTATGCAGATTACTGTAAACAAAATGATAATACATGTTATGTATTTTTTAATTTTTTAAATTTTCAATAAAACTCGATATCTCGAACTTTTTTCTGTTCCCCTTGAGATTTCGACATAACGAGAATCTACTGTACTGTATTATGTTCCATGTTTTTGTTTTCTGTAAATACCATTGTACTCCAATACAGAAAAATTATTGTTGAAGCTTTGAAGCTAGTTATAAATGAGACAAATATATATATACTTCAGTTATTAAAATATATGAATAAATTTGATACTATGATTTTAATGATGGTTATTATTGCATTTGTACATATGCACTTGCAACTTTTTCTACACAAAAACACCCAGACTTAATGTATTAATTGAATAGTATTTTAAATATCTAAATAACATAAAACATATCTTGATTTAATATTAAGTTTTCTATGTTAAATATCATAATTTATTGTTTATATACGTGATTTTTTTTTTATAATATTATTTTTTAACATTGACTGTTGTTTTATCACATTATTATTCGTAGCTAAACATTATTTTTAAGCGCTTATATTGAATTGTGAATATACACACAAGAATAATCCTAAAGTAAAATTAAAAACGGCCAAAGCAAAAGTTCCTTATGCTAAAAATGTAAATTTTGAAATAATTATATTGTTATAAATCTAATTAATTTACAGATTATTATTATCAGTCTTTTTTTGTGAACTGAATTTTAATAAAAAATGATAAAAATATTCAGTATTTACTATTTTTCTCAAGCTCATTATTTTTACTCAAAAATGTTATTAAGTTTAGTTATATTATTATTGTTAATATCTTAAATGACTTAAATCATATATGATTTTATAGTACCACAAATAATAATAATGATTACATAAAATATAATTTTAGCTTTAATAAATGATTGTAATTTATAATTATTTTTATGGTAATATTGGAGTAGGTTCTGAAAATACCATTAATATTGTTAGCAGTACTATGTATTCATACATTTTAATTTTTATTAACAATCGACTGTTTATGGGTACTAAATGAAACTAAAACATCTCTTAAAGGGTTATAATGACTACATAACAGTGGTTTTAAATATGATATTTTTGTACACTTCTATGCTATTAAATATTGTCACTTTTGGGTATTGTTCATGAGTTCATGACTAATAAGTATATCCTCTGATCAAATTTTTCATAATCTATTATCACTATTGTCTTATAAGAAATATTTTTGATTGAATTGTTTAAATGTTTTGATTTTACATGTTTAAAAAATTATAATACTGCATTAACAATAAAATTAACTTTTTTTAGTACTTTTCACAATGACATGCATAGTAGGATTTGGTTTACAGTTATTAGGGTTTATAATTTACGAGCATAATATAAGATCTCCAATAGCATGTAAGTTGTAATTGAAAATAATAACAATAACACTGAGCTAAATTCAACTATGGGTTAGGTATATATAATGATAATTGCTTTATATATTTTTTTTTAACTTGACTTGGATAGTTGTATTAATTTTTTGTGTTATAAGTTGGTTCAAATTTTATTGTGTTCATTTTTAAATAAATTATTGTATTGTTATCAGCTTATGCTTAAAGAGGTTAAAAAATATCAATTATGTGTATTATTATTATTATTGCTACTCGATTAGTAGTTGTATTAGCTATTATCAAGTAGCAGATTCTTTAAAATCAACTGTCCAATTATTTGTATGACTAAATTTATCACATAATGACACATCATTGTCTAATGTGCTGTATGTACCTTAACAGCATAATATTATCTTATAGGTAGCGATTTTGTATACTGTTGTGCTAGTTAAATGCTTAAGTTTTTAGCTTTACGAACACGAGTACTATAATTACATAAGTGTATATGTGAAAATTGTTAGAAATGGAGTTGGTGTAATAATTGTTTGGTAAACTGTATTAATCGATCTCAGTTTGTGTTGCGGTTGTAACTCTTTTTACCAAATAATTATTGATCATTGTTAAAAAATTAGCTTGAAACTGCATTTAATCACAAAAAAATTTTTTTAACAGTTAAAAAATGTTCTACTCAACTGCATTAGTTGTGTTTTTTTGCAAGACTAACGAAACAAAAAACAACTTTCACAAGTTAATGTTATAAAAATTTACGATAATCTAAAGATTGTTACTAGTGTATACCACTTCCGGCTCTCGTATTCTGTTAAGTAAAATTATTGTTATTCATATATTAGGCTCTGTATATATATATATTTCTTCTGAAAGTTCTAGTAACATAATAATAATATTATTATTGCATGTTGTTGGCACCACCGTGTTTGCCTTATTAAGTTGCATTTAAAATAGATAATGTCCATTACCACACAAACGTGATGAAACACATGGGATAAAACCGCATTGAGATTTTCAGATGGTTAATAGCCCATTACCGCGCACAGATTTCCAATGTATATTGGAAATATATATGATGTATAATTAAGAAGGGGACTGAAGCAGAACAGCAGAAATATGATTGGGAATGAGAAGACAGTATTTGATAATAATATAACAGTACTCTCTATTATTATCCAATAAAATTATTTAAATCGAATATCTTAAAAAAAATCAAGCCATTTTTTTTTAACTGATATAGAATCGTTTTACTAATTTTCAATGTAATATTTAATTTTACCTATATTTCAACAATATTTGATAATAAAATAAATAACCAATGTATAGTTATTACACACAATATATTAATATAACATGAATAAAGAAAATAAAACTTTGCTTGGACTATTTAAAAAAAAAAAATTTCATAAACGTTCGGTTTCGATTTTAAAAATTATCATCATCAGAAATCTTTTTCTATTCATTGACAATATTTTCTTAATCTTGTGATAATTTTTAAAATTAAAACCGGTTGTTAATGAAAAAATTTTTATAATACTTCAAGACAAGTTTTATTTTATATTAATATATAGTATAACCTATACCTTGATTTTTTTATTTATTTAATTATATATGCCTGTTTTTAATAGTATTTTATTTTATTATCAAGTATTAACCTTTGAACATTTTTTTTGTTTTATTTTTTAATATTATATTTCAATTTCAACAATATTCTGATATACCTGATTTTATTTTATTCTAAGTTAATTATTATTAAATCATTGATTTTATGGAATTTTAATGTTGTTCTATGTAAATTTTATGTATTTAAATTATTATCGGTTTTAATAAATTTGTGTGATATTGTATTACTTTTGTGTGTGAAATTAGGCTCGGTGGTTTTTGTAAATCTGTGTGATTTTTGTTTTATTTTCGTAAGTGGTATTGAGTCATATTTGTGTGGTAATGGAAAATCCCTTTTAAAGCTGGTTATGAATTGTTAATTTAAATTCTATTTAGTAATACGATACCATATATATTTATGCATGTGTTAATTTATTAATGTACCATATAAACATCATTCTATAATAATATGGCCTGATATATATATATATATATATATTACTATTATTATTGTTATTGTCTACTGTTTTGTATAAAATAATATATGCTATAATATATTATTGTATATTATAATATATATGAAATGTATAGTTGTACCTACTTGCCACATTATTTTATTTTATTACTTAAATTTTAATTTTTTTAGTATTACAAAAGCAATAATTAAATGCTTAAGATAATTTATTTTGTATAATACTTATGTATGTCGTCCACACAAATGCCAAAACAATAAAACGTCCTAAACTATATTATGTCTATTACATTTTAAGTCTTTTTTTTTTTTTATTATTTAGTTTTTTCCCTATATAGTCTTAAACAAAGTGGTTAATTCTTAAACTACCTGTTTATTGAAACACATTATGTCATACCAAAATTATCACAATTGTAGCGAATGATGCTAATGCTACTTGGGTTTCATCGAAACTATTAATCTGTTTAATGTTTTATATATTTCATAACAATGTTATTTTTATTACAGTGTTAATCATAATATTCAATATAAAATTGACAGTATGGCTCTATTTTACTATAAAATCCCTCCCAGTGTAATATTTTATTGAAGAAACGATTAGTTGTTTCTTTAAAAATTATTACATTAATTACAGGTATTCAATTTGATAAGTGAAATATACCCATGGTGAAAAGTATGTTTGGCTTTTATTTAATTAATTGGTCTTGTTGGGGAGGTTATAGCACAGTCCGTGACTAATTTTATTAAATAGGATATGTTTGTATACCATAAACCATGATGTAGATTAATATCTGTTAAATAATATTTTTGCTTTTAAGAAATTATAAATATATATATATATGTACTAAAATAAAGCTTAAAAATTAAAATGTTTACAGGGTGTTCCAGTATGATTTAATATATGCAATAACTTTTGTTTTACTAATAATTTTTAACTTTTTTTTTGAAAATTATTACCACATCAATAACACATACATTTTTTTCTTTTTTTTTTTTGGAACTCAAACTTTCAAATTTGGAATTTCATATTACAGTTTTAGAAAAAATTCGAAATAGTCATTTTGTAAACCTGAATTTTAGAAAAATATTAGTGCTTAAATCTCAAAGGTTAATCCATTCATTTTCTACGATTTTTTTAAGTTTGTGAATAATTTAATAATTTTGTCAAACACGTCATAATAATGGTAATAATATTATGAATTATTTAACAAAATTATTAAATTATTCGAAAATTTTAAAAAAATCGTAGGAAATCAATGGACTAATCTTTATTAGAGATTTAAGCACCAATATTTTTCTAAAAATCAGATTCACAAAATGGTCATTGCAAATTTGAAAATTAGTGTCCTAAAAAAAAAAATATATATATATACGTTATTGTTGTAGCACAATGCTGTAGTAATAACTGTCCAAAAAAAAAAAAAAGTTGAAAATTATTAATAGAACAAAAGTTATTGCATTTGTAAAATCATACTGAGACACCCTGTATATATTTGTTTTATAATTGCATAAAGAAGGCATATCTCATACCAAAGAATTTATATTATATAATGGTGACGAAAGATCGTTCTAGTCACTTCAAGTTCGTCTGACGAGATATTGTCGTTGAATTATTGTTGAGTCACTATACTAACTATATTATAGTGAATCATCGTTTATTAAGTCTCTAAACGTTATACTTACTTACTCGTATATATTCATTAAACTGTAATTAAAATATAATTGCTATGTTTTTAATTTGTTATCTCATATTAATATTATTATGACACAAATGTTTAGAATGTCCAATAACGATTAAATGACTTTTCGTGAAATATCAGACTCCTTGATTTGATTTTACACATTTATTATTTCGTCTTTTTAGACCTACAAAATATATTGTACACATGTGTGTAATTTGTGTTACATTTTAAGTTTCTTAAAAATCAACAAAAATATTTTTAAACAGGATTACCATTTTAAATAAAAAACCATTTTAAATCAAAATTAATTTAAAACAAAATTCAACTAGGTATATCTACTCAAAAATGTTATCAAAAAAAAAAAAAAAATAATAATAATAATAATAATATAAAAAAATACCTACATGAAATCAAATTTAATTTTACTTTTATACTATGTATATACAAAAAACTACACATATAAAATACAGCCTTTATGTAGGCCACAGATTTTGAGATAAAAACTTGGGACGGTCTATCACAAATTTTAATAATTTGTGAATGAACTCTACATCCAAATATTTTTTTCGTTGAGTAGCTAATATTATATTATAAATTGTATGCAAATGTTATTTTGAACCCACACAAATTTTGTACGAGATGCCATTGTGTTATTTCAAGTGTTTTTCGTTTTGACCAGACTTAGACAAAAATTCCAAAGAACCATGGACCCAAATTCCAAAATACAGATTGCATCTTAAGGTTTTATAATATTTTTATTAGTATATGCAAATATGATAATTTAGGTACTCAAAAAAAAAAAAAAAAAAAATGTATTCCATAATCACGAACTTGATCGACTTGTATGATTTCTTCATTTGCAAAATGCATATTTAAAATCGACTAATGATCGATGACAGTATCATAATAATAATTATCATAAAGTTATATGACCTATTCATGTTAAAATAGTAAATAAATAAAATTGATACATTTTTAATAAAATACGTTATTTTAACAATTTTCATAACCGAGTGGGTTTCATATTATTGAAATGAACCTAGGAAACCTAAAATTGAATTATTGCGCAAACTTTGTGAATTATCAGAAATCAATACTGATATAATTTCATTACGTTATAAAGATTTCTTATTTATTTAAACATTTATACACAAATAATACACTATTTTGGATAGACGGTATATATTATATATATATATATATATATATACGAATACTTATGTACACACAATAATATGATAATAATATAAATTAATTTAATTTAATTTTACATTGGAATCGTTCGTTACAATAAACTTCACATTAAGCGCAATATTATTTGTGAATAATGATACTATAACCAAATTAAAGTAATATTTTTTTTTTAATATGTATTTTATGTTCATTTCACCGGTCCGGATAAGTGCAAACAAATTTTATTTTATTCATTCATCCGGATTAGAGACACTGATTTTTTTTTTTTTTTTTTCATTACTCGATAAATTTCATATCAAATAACCATTAACAGAATATTTATTTATTATTATTATTTTTTTTTTTTTACTCTCCTGCTCACGAATCAATTCCAAATGATTTCATTATGAGTGTTAGGAGAACACGAAAATAATAATAATACGCGCCGAATGAGAAAACATCTATAAGGAGTAAAAAATTACGAATAAATTTTATATCAAAACGATCCAAAGAACTGTTGTATTATATTACTTTTTTGGGCTATTACATCTCGTTTGGCGATTTGGTGTATATCACTGTCTTTAATCAAACCAGCCTGTAATCAAATAATAACATGCATTATTCTTGTGATTTCAAAAAAAAAAAAAAACAATAACCATTAGAAGCTGTATAAAGTCGAGTGCACATTTCATACTATAACATGTAACTTACTAGTTTTAACTATTATATTATATGATATTATATATTGAAGGCACGAATTCGAGGGGAGAGTAGCGATGGTGAACTTATAAGAGTGTAAAAATTATCAATTTGACGTGTATTTGGTATATTTTTGTCTGATCAACCCCTCCCCACACACCAAATGTATGTCTGGATCTGCCCCTGAATAATAATTACTGTGCCTTAATGGGATTGAGTTTCCAATATTTGTTCCATGACCTCTTTGAATTTAGCTAAAAAAAATGTTAGAAAAATGTCCAAAATTTTTTTTTTCCCCATTTCCAAAATTTTCTTGCGCCAAAATCTTTTTTATATGATTTTCTATCTATATTTAAATTTTCATATTAAAAAAATTGAAAAATTGAGAAATTCAAAAAATGACTTCTCTAAAGTACCAACTAGAGGCGAATCCGTTTTCAAAAAGTTACTGATCGAAACTTTTGAACAAGTATTTCCATACGAAAAGTTGTACACAGAAAAAAAAATAAACATCATTATAAAAACACTAAAAGACTGACACATTTCGCACCACGGGTATTCTTCGCTCCTCGGATCAGATTCATATTTGACAGGTGTGTAGAATTTCAAAGAAACGATAGATCATTTCTTCAGTAATGCGATTCCGAACGCTGGAAGTTAATAATATTAAAAGCAATAATAGTCGTCATTTTCAACACACCCACCAAGAGTATCTGATCCGAAAGTCAAAGAATAGGTACACGTGTTGCGAATTATGTCCGGCTATCTTGTCTATTTATTTTACTTTTTTTTACCGTTTACTATCCGGACTTGAGTCTCTATTAGGTGGATGGATGTTTAATAAATCGGAAACGGTTTGTTTTGTATATATATATATATATATATATATATTAGTTTTTGTTTATTAAATAATAGTTGTTATGTTATATTTTAATAAGTCGTATATGGTTTGAGTATTAATTGTTTGGAGATTGTAGAGGTGTAAGTTTTACACTTAGGAGTTGGATGTAAGATATTTTAAATTAATTTATTTTGTTAAATTTTGATAGCAAGTGGAAAAGAGAAGAAAACAACTGAAGTCGAACTGATACGATAAAAGCAAAAAACAACTAAATTGATACTCTTGGGTAAAACCATACTCGTACTACTAGTATTTATACTACAAAGCCATGAAAAATGTTTAAACGAATGTCATTTTTTAAGAGTTTGCCTTCATCGGCAATTGTACAAGTGTTCTAAATAATTATTATCAAAAAAAAAAAACTTACTCTTTGTAATTCTTTACCCATGCATCGGAACATGACACCTGCTAAACCGCACGAATCGGTCTCCTCATTAGCTGAAAAATAATAATAAAAAAAATTTATTAGCCTCTTCACGCGTTATTGAGTACTCCAAATTAAATCTCATTGCTTAGTGCTGTTTAAAAATAAATATTAATACATTAATCAACTCATATACATTTGAACGTCCCAAAAATCGTTTATTTTTATTGAAAAGTTATTTTAAAACCCAATTGGTTTGAAAAAATATGCGTATAAAATAGGTATGTTGAATTTCGATATTCATACGTAAACAAATAATTGCACATGTCAGTGTGTGGAAATTTAAAAAGTTATTCAAAAACAGTGGTAAATATTTTAGTAGTTTTAACTAGTGATGGGCAGAAACGACTAATTACTACCGATTTAGTCGGTAGTACCTTATGACTAATTAGTTACTCGAATATTTTTATTATTCGACTAATTATTATTATTCGACTAATTATTATTATTCGACTT
>JAIPRM010000175.1:29952-54166 GCA_025469315.1 Stegophylla sp. TES_Ste_2020 | reverse complement strand
GTATTGATCAGCAACTTTTTGAAACCAGATTTGCCTCTAGATGGTACTTTAAAGAGGTCATTTTTTGAATTTTTAATTCTTTAATTTTTTTTTTTTTTTACATAAAATTTGACAAAAACGACTCGGAAACCATCATTTTTTGATCCGAACTTTATGAAAATTTAAACCTAGTTAGAAAATAATATAAAAAAGATTTTGGCGCAAGAAAATTTTGGAAATGTGAAGAAAAAAAATTTTGGACATTTTTCTAATATTTTTTTTTCTCATTTATTTTTTATATTATTTACTTTCTTCGTTCAGAATCGTTTTATCGAAGAAATTATTTATCGTTTCTTTAAAATTCAATACACCCGTCAAGAGAATCCCACCCGACGTGCGAATAACACCCCGACGAGCGAAGTACACACTTTTTATATAATATGATGTAGACGAACATCAAAATGTTAGAATACTCTGAACTCTATAACCGTGCAATTTCAAAAGTACACAATAATATTTTTTTGGGTTTACCGTTTTCCGACTTTTTGAATATTTTACATAATATTATAATATGTACACTGTACCTATACAGAATTATTTCAAAAATATACGTATAATTTTCCACGGTTTCCTGTAGTTTTTTAACAGCAAAACGTTTTACAAAATGAGACGTGATAAATAACATATTAAAAACAATGATCGTTAGATTAAATAAAAATACCTAATTTCATATCTGTTTCCTTTTCGCAAGTGGCTATCGCCGGCTTCAACACCGGTTTCAGGTTTGGATAGCTCGTTTCTTCTTGGCACTAAAACCGACATTTCATATCGAATTATAATAATTAACAATGAAAATGTACTATTTTGAATATAGTAATTATTCAATAAATTAGCAAAAAAAAAATAAATAAAAACTGTCGTGTTATTTTATCTAAAGTTTCTATTTATATTTCGGTATGAACTAAATCATATTCATAATAATTAATTGATAATTTAAAAAAAAAATTGATGATCGGCCATCAACATTTATGGATAGAGAGAATTTTATGAAATATATATTTTAAGTTAAAATGTTTAAATTATATTTGAAAAAATAATAAAGTTGTACAGTCGTTTTTATAATATCTTTAAAAATAATTAAGATTTTTCTATGTGTTTTTATTACGAAGATTATCATAAATTAAAAATGTTATTCTAATATTTTTTTCCATCAACATTGTATAAGTTTAATAAAATATAATATGTTATTAAAGTAGTTTTGGTTCCCGTTACTATACAATACTGTATTACTGAAATTATTTTTGTGTCATAATTTAGTCTATAATCTATAAACATATGAAGAGGGTTAAATCACACACCTTTTTAGATGAAGTTTTCAGTCCTCATCAATTATCCTCAGTGTATTTTAAAATCATTTTGATATATATATATATATATATATTATAAAAGATTTTTTTGAATTGTTTAAATAAGAAATTCTATGGACCGGGGGAAAAAGTTCGACGATTTCGAGTTAAAGAAGTTTTAAGTTAACCAAGTTCAACTGTATATATTTTTTATTTACCCGAAAGTTACTTTTTAAACATAAAAATTTTCATAATCAATCAATTTAGTTATTTAAATAATTATTACTTATACAGATATGGGATTATATATCTAACAAAAATTAGATTTTTGAATGTTAAAATATTAAGAATCAAATTTATATTTCAACGAATATTAATTTTTTTAAATTTTTAGCATGAATTTTACAACTTTTGATCTGTTGTTCTAATTTATTGGTTTTTGTCATACGAGATAGGCACGTCAACTTTCGAGTTTTACAATATAGTTTGCTAGTTTATCAAATATGCCAATGAAAACAAATTTTAATCGTACTCCTGAAACGTGAAGCCGATTAATCGAAAGCGGTTTAACTGTAGTTGTAACTTTAGAATACAATACTATATAATATTATTATTAAAAAAAAAAAGACTTACGAAAACGACGGATAAAGACATACATATCCACACGGTTTTGAGTGTGAACATTTTGGCTGACTACCAGTGATGAAATATTGAAGGTGGAAATTTTCGGAATCGTACACGTCCTTCTTCAAACACCCACGACGATTAAGTAATTTTTTTTTTCTCGTTCTAATACACAATCAAGATCTGTTTTTAATTTCGAATTTAATTACCGAGCCTCTTATTCTTTCCACACAACACTGACTCGATTCAAAGTAATTGATATTCCACAGTTACATCTCATCCTTTCCTATTACACTCGACTGTAATTATTATAATATTATGTTTATCAGCGGACGGGGTAATTTCGTTTTTAATACTTATAATTATTGCGCAAACGTAACGTTGTTAATTTATGTTCGTCAAACGATAACTAATACGAACAGAAAACCGAATTGAAGTAAAAAGACATATTGTGTCCATCGATTGAGTTCGAAAATTTATTACGATTATGTGTTATCAATAACAACAGGTTGTGCGTCGGGAGATGAAAAGACATCCGTTGAAGGGAACAAATTGTTTGACAAGTTTGACTTAAATTATCTAACTCTATTTCACTTCTAATCAAAATTCTTTGTCCGGCTTCTTCGTCGTCACTCGTCTATAGACAATATTATATACTTTATTTTGACATAATATTATGCACCTAACCTAACCTGAAGGACTTCAGTGATTGTTCTCTCTTCTGTAGGTTTTTTAAGTTATCTCTTCACTTTGACACCGTCATACGACTTGTTAGCACATTTTACGAGTAAATATTTTTGTTTATTTGCCAAAACGAATTATATAAAAAAAAAAAAAAAAAAAAAAACAAGTTAATTAAATAGACAGTAATTACTAATTAGTGCAATAGGTATTTAAAAAAAAAAAAAGTCTTATTACGAATTTTATACCAGGCCATGTGAATGAAGTTTTAGTAAAATATAATTTTATTTACGTCGTTGTAGTTTAATGCGTCGTCGATCGTTTCTATTGTAATTGAATGCGTTTTTTAATATAATATGTTTCACTGTCATCATTAAATAGTAGATTAAACGGCCGACATTCATATATTTTTATTTTTTTTTTTATTGTATAATCAACAAGACGTGTCCAAACTGTAATGGTGTAATTATTCTATTATTTATTATTCTTTGAACCGGTTGTTTAAACACAATGATGTACCACTGACGACTACCCATTGTTAGATTTGACCAACATTAAGGACTATAGATTAAGTACCGTTGATATCATTTTATTTATAAATTTATAAGACGAATAATAATTATTGACACCATCAAATATGTCACGTACGATATTGTACGTCAGTGTTTCCCAAAGTGGTGTTACGCAGGTGAAATAATATTAATCAATAATATTTTGGGTTTGAATTATTGTGATTCGTAAACAGAACAGCTTCTTTTCTTATCGTAGTTTCCTTATTTTATGATAAATTAAAGCTTCTTAATGCTCTCATTGGCAACTTGGTCTTTTGGATCGAATGTGTAAAAAAAAAATGTTGTTTCTTTAACTTGAATAATAAATTCTTGAATGAATACGAGAGCTCAGTGACAACCGATAAATCCAGAAAAAATAAAAGACCATAAAAATTAGTTCAAAAGCCAGATTACTTTCCTATTTTCCACGAATAAATGAAGATTCTGATATTTTATGGGTACAAAAGCCATTTTCAATTCAGAAAAAACCAAAAGTACTTATCATACTTTTTATCACTATTGATATTCCGGTTATTTCTCACATATTCTGTCGAAAATGATTTTCATATTTTAAACGTTTAAGTTCTAACATAATCAGTGTTCTCTATTCATTATATTATAATATAATATTACCTTCGATAAATATAAATGTAATAAAATATATCGATTTCATCATTATGCTAAAAAACCTAAGATGTATTTAATTAAACGCGTTTAATTTATAGTTATCTGTTTTGCTAGCACTAAGAAATTTTCGCATGTTTTCTATAATATAGGTTTTAGATTCTCAGTGTACCGAAGTAGCTATAAATGTTTTTTTACAGAAAAAATAATTGACGTTTAAGGTATTTATATTATTATTTATTAAAAGTTATATAATAAGCCAAAAAAAATATTGTAATTCGTTGTTATTAAATGATTATTTAAAAAAAAAAAAAAAAAATGCAAGTATACAGAGTAAATTCATATTAAAATTCTTCAATCAGTATTTATTTTATTAATGTTGTCCTCGAATCCATTACGTATACTATACAAACCACCCTGTAAAAAAAAAAAAAGACAATAAATAACAGACGTACTATTTTTACCTTTGAAAAAAGAATTCTAACCCACACGATAGTTCTAAACTTTAACAGTTCATTTTAGTTTCAAAGTGGAGCGAAGAAGCTAGTGTTATTACAGTGATGTTTATTACTAAATTTTTTTTTATATGTACACGTTTTCATATAGAAATAATTGTCCAACTGGTTTACTTTTCGAAATTTTCAAAAATTTTTCTAAAATTTGTAAAAAATTACTCAAAATTTGACAAAATTCATAATCTTAACTTTATGAAAATTTAAATATAGACGGAAAATAATGTGAAAAATATTTTAGCGAGAGAAAATTCTCACAATATGATTTTTTTTTTTTTTTTTTTTTTTTGCTCTTGGTCAATATAGTGAAATACAAAAACTGACCAAGTAAAGAACACATTTTTTTCTTGGTAATAATAAACTTCATAGTTTTTTAAATGTAAAATAATCAAGTTGTATACAAAACTGAAGTTTCACCAGGAATTATTTTATTGAAGAAATTATTTATTTCGTTTCTTTGAAATTTAACACATCCATCAAGTCCCACCACAGGAGCGAAGAATACCCATGGTTCAAAAAACTATATTCGGCTTTTTCTATATACAAAACTGCATGATTCACAACCTCACTAATATTATAACAGATATTTCTACGTATAGTATTTTGTTTGACATCAGCATAAATATTATGATATTGTAAGTTGTTTGTGTTTGGTGAACGATTTTAATCAAAAACGTGGCTAGTAGTGAAACGATCACTTACTTTATGGAATCCTTTCCAAATACAAGGAGTTATGATTGCACCGATTTCACATTCATCGGTATTCGATTGAACTGAAAGAGAATATATTTTATTTCGTAAAACTCTTGCGAATGAAATTTATTTATTTTGAACAAAAAGGCATTTTTATTTGAATTTCAATCAAATCATAGTGAAATTTTATTGGTTACCGGAATAAACATATTTTATGATTACACTACTGACCTATATTCGCACATTCATTAATAATTTCTTCTGCCTTTTTTAATTTCTCCATATCTTTGAATTCGATTTTTGCCATTTTAATTAGTTCATTTGCCGAAAATTTGCCGTCGATTATCTAATCGCGTAAAACACATTAAAATTGGGGGAAAAAAATACAATTATTAAAAATTATTTTCATTAGATAACACTGAGATTTTCACACTTGCCAAATTAATTTTTCTCAGCATACAACCAGCGAAACACTAAAAAATCAATCAATAGAGTTAAACACCGAGGGTAATATTTAAAACGATATATATTTTATTAATATTCTTACTTTTTGTGTTTGTGAGTAGGGCTTTATATTCCTCGGTTGTAATTCAAGAAAATCGTCTGGGACAGAAAAAAAAATTTAACTATCCATATTTGTTTATTATACCGAAATTTCTTTCTCTAATATTTATCCAATCGAAAACTTTAGTAAAAAAAAAATTACAAAAAGGAACGACGGTCAACACACCCAACAAAAATATCCCATCTGAATTGTGAAAAATACCAATGGTTTGAAGTATGTCGGCTTTTTATTTTTTTTCTGTATACCTACACTTTTCGTATAGAAAAACTTGTCCAAAAATTTCTACCAACAACTATTTTAATCCGAATTTTTCTCCAAATGGTACATGGTCGTTTTTCAAAATTCTCAGTAGTTTATTGTCCAAAATTTGAGAAAAATACTCAAAACTTGACATAAAAGCCTTTAAAACTTTTTTGAAATCTAAACTTTATAAAAATTTTAATACAAACAGACTTTAATAGTATTTTGGAGAAGAAAAATTTTTAATGTTTGAACATATCTTTTTTTTTTTTCGTTTCTCAGTTAATTTGGTATATAAAATTGGCTAAGTAAAAATTAATTTTTTTGTAATAATATTGAACTTGAATAAACTGAAAGCCGCTCAGAATTATTGTTTTATTGAAGAAATTATTTATCGTTTTCTTTGAAATTAAACAAAACTACCGAATCCCACGTGAGGATTAAAAAATAGTGAAGTATGTCCAGATTTTTTTTTTTTTTTTTAACATTAACTTTAATTTCATCTTATGAACTTTGTAGTTTCATTTATTTTTTCATTAAAAACATAATATCGCGCGAGACTATTGAGGCATAACAATGTCTATGGATGTGGAAAACAAACGCAATAAAGTTGATTTCTATAAATAAAAATAGAATTGATAACAAAATATCATTAGTAGTGAGAATGCGGGGCGACATAAAACTTTTGTCAATGCATATAACTTTAAGTGGAAAGATTATTATTATATTATTATAAAAATATTAAATAAGAACACATTTTCTTTTTATAATCGCAATATTTAAAGATAACAATAATAATTTATGAAAACGGTTTTTTAAACTTTTTAGATTCAGATAACAATTTCCCAGGTCACCAGGCTTGGGAAATTTGGTTCAGGCCATCTGGAAATTTCCCATTTTCTAGACCGCCCACCCCGCCTTGGATATTATGTATTATATTCAATTATTATTTACCATCTGATAATTTAGTTTCTGATTTGCAATACTCCACTGGTCCGAAATCACGTCCCTAAAAATATATAAAATTTTATTTTACGAATTTATATCTTAATACTATACATTAATAATAATTATCTTTTTGTAATAATATATTTTTGACAGCTAATATTTTTATTCAAAACAACTTCTTTTCCATACCCGAAGTCCATTAGCTTTCAAAAGGTGTAGAGTGATCATAAGTTTGAAATCCACTTAGCTCGTTTAGTCGATATCTTTGAACATTTAAACAAGCTTAATTTACAAAATTACAAAGCTTCGGATATAAAAAAATTGGAATGTATTTGTACTTTTAAAGACGAATTTCACGCGCATCTATGCGCAAAATTAACCTACAGTTCATTTAATTTGAGACAAATAACTATTCAGCGTTTCAAACATTGAAAAGTTTGGTCGACAAAAAAAATGTTAAGTATAGTTTATTATAATTATTTGATTTATAATACAGTATAAAAATACATTTTTGGACTTGCATGTCTTTTGCCAAAATAAAGCGATTCTTGAGCTAAGTGGCGTCCGACTGATTTTTTTTTTTCGATTTTTATGGACCTTAAGGTTAATTTTTTGATTTCTATAAAAATTCGTGTAAATAAATCCGAACACTTGCCAAAGAATTACTAAATAAATCAATGTACCTATTCTATAATCAATTAATATAGTCTAGGGTTTTGTGTATTTATTATTTAATAAATAACCTAATTAAATTCGGTTTAGTATTTTAGAATTAATATTAAAAAAAAAACAAACTTACAACGACGACAGAAAGAGATAAGCATAGAATCATGAGTTTTTGAGTGAACATCGTGTTCTAGTTTACACACCGTCTTGTGTTTGATTTACCAAAGGCTCCGTTCGACAGCACGCTCGCAGTGCGTTTTCCGCTTTATTAGTGAAATCTAAAAAAATTAAATTAAAAAAACAATGTTCCAATCGTCGGTCTAAAGTTTACCAATATTTACATAATAACAATAATGGTATTTGAATTCAGTTTTTCCGAATTGCAAAGGTGGTTGAATGTCACATTATGACAACAGAAACGTACGCACAACACAGTGATTTGTATTTCCCAAAACATAAATCATTGTAATCTACAATACCATAATAATATTGTCAATATTGTGATATTATTATATGTATTTGTTTACTCGAGATGCGTCCGAACACGAACCACTTTTATATTGTTATTATTTCGGATTCGGTTTTCCATTTGTGTCATTACATGCGGATTGAGTTCAGGGCTTCGGTACCTATTTAAAAAAAAAAATATTTTTGATTTATGACTTAGTTAACCCGTAAAGTAAATAAACTGTATTAGGTATGTAATATGAATTTAGTTTTTGACAAAATCAAAAATTCTAATTTTTAGTTTTAATGAATAATGTTTGAATTTTTCAAAATTTTCATTTATTTTTCAAATTTTAATACCAATCACAATTTACAACCCGAAATAGGTTCTTGTGGTTTTAAGACTTCGGTCTCAGATAAACTGTTCAAGGACATATTTGTACACCCTCTGTGCCCCTAGTTATCCAATAAGTGTACCACCACGTTTTGCACACCCAGGGTTGTCTGTAAACGTTTATTACTACTTATTGCTATATCAAAGTAACAATAGTGATAATTTAGTAGTACTACCCACATACATAATATCATTATTAATATTTTATTAGCACTTGTTACGTAATTGTTATATAACCTATAAATTACGCACATCAGAATACAAAGTAAAAACAAAACGAATGAAAAAATAGATAATTTACAATAATTAATACACGTGTCTAAGATTAGATTGAAAATCTTGAGTTTAAAAATAAGTAAACAACTTATAATATATTGCAAATAGGTCAGGCGTTAAAAAATTAATTGAGTATTATAGAATGTACACCGTGCAACAGTTGATCAAATAGATTCTGTCTGCAGAAACGATCGGCCTGTGAAATAATATTTGCGATATTATATTATTTGTGTGATATATATAGAAATGTATATATGCCCAATAAATAATTTCATATAAAAAACTAACAAATATTTATATTTATAAAGGCATATAATATAAAATAAAACAAAGTAGCAAAAAAAAAAAATCACAAACATGGATATTCTTCGCTCCTAGGGTCAGATACCCTTGAAGGGTGTGTACAATTTAAAAAAAAATGATAAATCATTTCTTCAATAAAACGATTCTAAACGAAAAAAATTAATAATAATATAAAGAACAATAATGGTCGTCATTTTCAACACATTCACCAAAGAGCGAAAAATGACTGTGGTGTGAAGTTTGTCCGGCTTTCTTGTCTATACTTTACTTTACTATACTTTACTTTTTTTTATTTTATAAAAAAAAGGAAAAAAAATTAAATGAGTAAAAAAAGTGTTAGAAAAATATCCAACATTTTTTTTTCATATTTTCAAAATTTTCATGCGCCAAAATGTTTCTCATATTATTTATTGTCTACCTATGTTTAAATTTTTATAAAGTTCGGAACAAAAAATGATAGTTTTCGATTCTTTTTTTGTTAAATTTTGGGTAGTTTTAGTAAAAAAAAAAAAAATTAAAGAATTAAGAAATTCAAAAAAATGAACTCTCTAAAGTACCAACTTGAGACAAATTCGGTTTCAAAAAGTTACTGTTCGAAACTTTTGGACAACATAAAAACACTAGGTTCTTCACTTCGTTCAGGATCTAAAATATATATAGTAAGAATACAGACGTTGGAGTATAATTAATTTGTTTTTAATTACGACCGGTTTTTATTTAAAAGAAACCAGTGACTTGAGGACAATTCAAAGACTTAATCTCAACTCACATATTATTCACAGATTTCGAAATCAAAATTTGAAACTATTAAAATATTAAACTTGTAACAAAAGTTAAAATATATTTCAGATTAGTGATAAATAATTAGTTGTTACAACTTACAAATCATATTATCACGGACACTATTTATGTGTTTTAGTGTTTTGCGCGAAATAAAAATATGTCTGTGATACACAATAAACTGAATATTGAGTTGACCTTTCTCATCATTAGCAAGTTACAATTACTTGTTTTTATTTTCAAAGTCGGATGCTCCCGAAGACTTTGGACTGTTTACGAAAGATATCAGATTGTTTAACTTTGTCTATGGTAGTTCACTAATGTAATAATAATATCATTTATATTTAAATATTATTATGTTTAAAAATTAATATAACGTTAAATTATTTGCCCTCCCAGTCCTTGTCTATATTATGATCATCACTTTTATAAGTTTTTATTAATTAATAATTATTAACCAATAATTCCTAATCATTTTTTTTTTTTTTTTAAGGCTATTGAGACCATCTAGCCGTAGAGCAGATCCTCCCCCATTCTTCTCTATTTTCTGCTGCTTCCTTCCAATCCATATTTCCATAATCCACTCCTCTAGCATTTAGGAAATCTTTTTTAATTCCATCTTCCCAGCGTAGCCTTGGTCTACCCAGTGGTCTTTTGCTCCTTGGGTTTTCTTGGAGCACTTTTTGAACCATTGAATCTTGCTTTCTACATACGTGGCCTGCCCATTCCAACTTACTCCGTTTGATCTCGTTTACAATACTTGGTCTATTGAATATCTCCATCACTTGGTTGTGTCTTTTCCTCCATTCTTGAATATCTTGATCATATATGGTTGATTATATATGGGTCCGTATATTTTACGCAATACCTTTCTCTCAAAAATATGTAATTTATTTGACATTCATTCTTCTGTGTTACAATAGTGCCCAGGTATTTGAATTCTTCCACTTTTTTGAATTCGTATTGACCCACGGTTATGGTTTCAGTTATAGGAACGTTACCTAGTTCCCTATTAACTTTCATGTACTGCGTTTTGTCCGCGTTGATATGTAGCCCCCACCTTTTTTGTCGATTCTATTAACCTGTCACATAAGCGTACCACTTTTTGTTCCTCTTCCCCTAGTAGGACTATGTCGTCTGCATAAGCGAGCAGACTAAAGCATGTTTTTTCCATTTTTACTCCTTCATCTCTTCCAATATTCATTTCTCGGACCACCATTTCTAATACTAAATTAAAAAGGATTGGCGATAGGGCATCCTCTTGTCTAAGTCAAGTCCGGTTCTTACCTCCACCATCCTCGATGTTGCGTTTCCTACTTTGAATTTTACTTTAGTCTGTTTTATACTAGCTTCAATTAAATGTACTATTTTCCTTGGGAAATGGAAATACTTCAAAATTTTGGCTATACTAGTTCTATCTATACTGTCATACGCCTTTTGAAAATCTACAAAGATTATATGGAGTTCCTTATTGTATTCCCAGCTTTTCTTGAATAGCTGTCTGATTATAAAGATTTGGTCCGTCGTTGACCTGTTTTACCTGAATCCTCACTGGTAGTCCCCCACTACTTCTTCAGCTAGAGATTTTATTCTATCCAGGATGCAATATGACAATACCTTATATGTTGTATCTAGCAGCGCTATTCCTCTATAGTTACTACAGACTTGTTTGTCGCCTTTTTTATGTATTGGGCATATATATGCTATTCCCCAATCTACCGGTAAAGTTTCCTTTTCCCAAACTTCTTTTATTAACAAAAATATAGTCTCTATCATGGAGCTATCTGCATGCTTTAATAATTCTCCTTGAAGTTCATCTTCCCCGGCTGACTTGTGGTTTTTGAGTCTTTTGATTTGTTGTTCGATTTCCTCCTTTGATGGGACTGGGCAGGGATCATCATTGGGTTCGTTGCTTCCATATGTAAATAGTATCTACTGGTTCTTCACAATTGAGTAGTTTTTCGAAATATTCTGCCCATTTCTTCATTATTTCTTTCTGGTTCATCACTATGCTTCCATCATCATTTTTCAAAAAATTTTCTTGCCTTCTGTATCCTCCTTTAAAGCTATTTACTAGCTATAATATCAGCTATATATTACTATTAACAGCTTTTGATATAGCTGCCGCGTCTTGTGTGATCTGTAATCTTGTTTTGCTTCTTTTATTACATTTTGAAAATATTTTTCCTCTTTTCACATCTAATAATATTATGAGCTTCTTTTCTTTTTACTCTAAAGTTTCTTTCTTTTTCACAATTGTCAGCATCGTTTAGCCATCTTTCTCTTGCTATTTTCCTTCTGTCTAGGGATTCTTGGCATATAGTGTTAAACCATGGTTTTTTCATTCTATAGGCTTTTCCTAAAACTTTCATAACTAATCATACCTAATAATTATTATTGTGTTTTAACTTTACTATAATATGTATAAAGTATAAAGATTAGTCTTTTTATGAGAATTCATGAGTTTTGAGCTCTCAATGTAAGCAATGCGATTAAAAATTAAATAATGTTTGACGCCATTAACGATGTTTGCCTACATGGAACATCCGAGCTCTAATAAAAGGTATAAGTACCTACTAAACAAATTATATATTTCATTAAACAATATTATTATTTGTATGTGTTTATTAGCGTAGAGAGTGAACACAAAATAATTTATACATAAATAATATATTATGTTTTTTTATTGATGATGCCGTGTATACACAAAAGCATTAATATTATAAAATTAATAAGTAATATTTAAATAATCGTACATATAAATGTAAAATAATTAGAATAAATTAAATGTTTTATGTTTAGTTGCGTCGAAATTTAGGAGAAATGTTTCGTTTGGAACGGCTGCCCGGTCCACCAGATAAACCAGCCTGTAACAGAAAAAATATAAACACATTTAAATTTTTCCAAAATATAACTAAGTATCACATACTATAAACAATGTCAACAACACACTTATTAGTTATGTATAGGGATGAGAAGTTATAGGGCGTAAAATTTGTAAAAAAAAAAAAAAAATTCAAAATATAATATTATATTTTAAATACACAAACGATGATAATTGTCGGAATGAATATTTTTTATTTAAACAGGAAAAACTTCTATAAATTAAAAAAGAAATATAAATTTTTTTCTTTTGTCGAACCTTTAAATTTATGTTTTTGTGTCCAACATTGTTTTATCGAAAACATTTTTTCAAAAAATGCAATTATATGCACGAAAAATCATTAATATGTAATTTTTAACACAGTACCAAAGTATGGAAAAAACCTTAAATTTGGTCTGAGTAGTTTATGAAATAGATTTTTTTTAACTCGCCAAGCTATAAATAAAAGACATTAACAAAAATATGCAATTTCTATAACTTCTCATGTACAATAAGTTGAAGTTAAATTTTCAACTCTATTTCTTTATTGAAGTATTAAGTATATATAGGCAAGTAATTTTTCGGAATTTTCAGTAGTTTTTCAAAAAATATGGAAAAAGAACGGTAAATTTGATTGAACCCGTTCAAACATATAATTTTTTTAATGTTACATTATCAATTTAATTATTTAATCGTTAAAATAAAATAATAAGTACAGTTTTTCGTTTCAATCAGCTGTCTACTATACTCTTTATACTCTTTCTTAGTGCGTTCTCTACTCGAGTTAGGTTAGGTTAGGTTAGTGTAAAATAAATTCTCGCCCAGTGCAAAATTTTCTCTCTTTTATTATGCTTCGTCGGTATCTGAACTATCTCTAAGACCTTTGTCCCAACAAACCCTGATAAAATAAAGTGTGGGTGAACATTTATTTAAACGTCTTTAATGTATTCTCTTAAAGTGTACTCTGCCTGCAAATCGGTTTCCATGTAACACCTGTAGGACCTTCTTAGTATCACTCACAACTAATATACGTGTTGTATGTTTCGAATATTAGGTAACTTACTTTCTGAGCTTCTTCCACAATACACGTGGTTATGATACCGGCTAATGAACATTCATCGGTCGCTGATTGAGCTGAAAACGTAATGCGCAATTTATTAATTAGTATTTAAGACGTGTTTATTTTAAAACTATTACTAATTATCTAATGTCTCTAGAGTGAAGTACCGAAAATATAATGTGAAAGCAAAGTGGAAATATTTTCCGGTAATGTAATTCTAAAATTGTAAAAATAAAGGATTTAAAAAAAAAAAAAAAAAAAAATATAGCAACCTCACGGCCTTCCTCTTTCATAATATTAGAAATGTTTTAGCAAATTCAGTGAGACGAATTTCGTCAGTATAAAATCTCACCCCGAATGAAAGTTGACAAGAAAATTAACAATTAGTTAGTGAGGGTGAAAGTTCCGGTTTTGCAAACAGAAATTTGACATTGTTTTTTTGTTCACGGATTTGATCATTAGCTTCGTTATTGATTGGATTGAAATTATAACATAAAAATACGAAATTTCAGATATCGCTTTAGAAGTTAGAAGATTATAATACGATTCTAACTTTACTACCCATTTATTTTCGCTTGTGAATGATAAATAAAAATTTTAAAAAAATCATATTAAATATAACATAAAATATTAAACACATCACACTTTTGCTTGTGAATTCAAAATGTTAAATATTTTATATAATAACAATAATAACTGTATTATTATAAAGTTTGATTTAATAATTACATTTCTTCGCGCAAACGCCAATGAGGTCCTTTGCCTTTTTCATCATTTGTTCATTCGTTCCGTAGTACGTCTGCGCCACTTTAGTCGCCTCTTCTTCCGAAAATTTGCCTTTATTAATCTGAACGGCACACACATATCATTAATTTCACAAAATCCTTGTAATTAATAAAATACAATATGCCATTCATACTTACCACGTTGACTTTTCTCATCAAACAACCCATCATGCACTGAACAAATTAAAATAATTAATAAAAACAACCTATTATTATTTTACAGCGGGTATTTGTTTATTGAATTCCAATTTCAAACGTAAACGTACCTTTTCAGCTTGTGTTTTCGGTATACTCATCGAGCGGAATCCTTTAAGAGCGTCTGAAAGTAAATTTTTGAAAACTAAGATTAAGTGTACCTTCAAATAATAGCGTTTCTAACGCGAATTTAAAGCAGTTTGCTACACTTACTGAGACGTTTTACCACAACTTAAGACTAGAACACATAAAAAATTTATTTTAAGAAAATAATTTTTGTCAAAAAATAATATTTGAAGACTTTTTAGGAACATATTTTCGCACAACTAAGTTGAGAAACTCGGAAATACTTCACACCATGCCTGGGTGGGATGTTCTTGACGGGTGTATTGAATTTCAAAGAAACGATAAATCATTTCTTTAATAAGACGATTTTGAACTGAGCTTCAGTTTATACGAGACAATTTTACTTAAAAATTATAGTTTATTAATACTAAAAAAAAAAATTATTTTGTACTCGGCCTCTTTCATACATCCCACTGCTAACTGAGACCAGCAAAAAACAAAATTTCATGAGAACAAAATAGTGTTAAAACGAAAAATAACGAAACAAAATTTCACAAACTAAAAATTTTCTTCCATCCAAATATTTTCAATATCACTGTCTTATCTATTTTAAAATTTTCATAAAGTATAGATTAAAAAAAAAAATAATTAGTGTCAATCGTTTTTGTCAAATATTAGATAGTTTTTCCAAAATTTTGGAAAATCTATTGAGATTTTCGAAAAATACCCTCTTAAAAGTACCATATATAGGCCAGTTCTGATTCAAAAAGTTACTGATCGAAACTTTTAGACAAGTATTTTCATACGAAAAAGTAATTACAGAAAAAATAAAAATAAATCACATCTAAAAAGAATATGAAAATTCTAAAATCACATATTTGATGATATGATTGTTCATTTTAAATTTTTATTTATTTTTTCGGCAAATCGATGTCTGACAAGATACCAAAAAAATTAATTCAAAATACAAATTAAAAAATCTCATGAAAAAAATCTTAGCCTTTTAATGTACACAATTTTAAAATAAACGTTTACCTACAGAAACTTTGTTTTAGATTCTAAGAGAAGCAAAGAAGTTACTGTTTTTACAATGACATTTATTATTTTATATATTTTTTTTGTGTATTCATTTTCGTATAAAAATAATTGTCCAAAAGTTTTGACGAGGGACTTTTTAAAACAGGATTTTTTTCTCATCAGCATTTATTTATTTTTAATAAAATTGTCTTTTTTGTCCTTTCCTTTATTTCAAGGAATAAATATAGTTTCGAAATTCGGGAAACATTATTATAATAACATACCTACGCATGTGCACAAGGGTAGAGACCGGTGACTCTGTAATAACTAAATATTTTTTTTTCCCTTGATTAATAAATATTTGTTCAAAGGAATAAATTTGAATTTTATGTGGTCAATGATGAGACCAATTTTTTATATTCGATTTAGAACTTATTTATTAAACATAATGTTAACGTGCTATTTTTTTATATAAAATAACGTGCGATAAAATTTCTTCTGCTTTATCTTCACAAAAATGTATTAATATATTATTTATCATTTATTTTAATTGGTTGAATACAAAGTTATTCGTATTATCTACTTATTATATTTTATTGTTTAAAAACATATCATTTATTCATTTTTGATAAAAAAACGATTTTACATTTTTGAATTAAAATATGAGGTGATCTCATACGTTGTCATCATTACTGCTCATAATAATACTGTTCGTGTTAGTAAACTTTTGTGTTTAATAAAATATCATCAACGAGAACGGAATCAGACATTTATTAAAGGACAACCAATGTCAAGCAATACCTGCGTCGTAATGTACATATTTTATTATGTACAATTAGTATAAATGAGAAACCATTGATTATAAGTTCTAGCATATAAATTTAATTATAGCATTTATATTATTACAATCAAAATGTTATTTTATTATTTACATTTTATACACATTCCTATAAAATACATTCCACATTCCCATCGTATTATTTATTTTATGAATTAGTCACTTACTTGAGATGACATTTTAATAACACATTTTTTTTTTTTTTATTGATTAAAACTTATAAGGCATCTTTTTTGCCGACCGTCTTCTAAATTTCAAATCATTCTCTAGAGTACTTATATCATAGAATTTAAACACAAAATACAAAATCGCATACATTTTAACTCGAAATTCGAAAAATTCCCAATAGGTTATTTAGGATAGCTATATTTCTAAAAATATATATATATATATATATATATATATTAAACTATTATCAAGGCTCATAACTTGTAGCATTTCCGTTTATTTATTTATTTTTTTTAAGAGTTCCTAGAGATACTTTTGTGAGTTATAAATTTGTTTCATATACATATAATATATTATTTTACGTTGCCATTTTTTTTTTTTTTTTTAATACTTATTGACGTACAAGCGCATTTTTGCTTTTTCTTGTATTTTGCATATTTAGAAATTTACCATTTGCTATTTTGCTTTTTTGAGTCTATTTCAGTACCGTAGCCTCTAAAATATATATTTATTTTTTTTGGTAATAAAAATTAACTAGAGTAGTATTAATTATTCATACTTGTGTAATTAATTTATGTTAATTAATTAGATTTTCTTTTTATGATAAAGTTATATATTTTTTTATATTTTATATCATTATACCAAAACAATGTAATATTATTTAGTTTTTTTTTTTTTTTTAATTTTAAGAATATGACATTTTTTTTATACATTTCATTTTTTTAATAACAAAAGGGAAAATTATTTTTGTTTATTATATATGTGTATATATTGCATATTTTAGTATTTTTAGTGCATATTTAAGCGCTCATACGAATATATTTTTAAGAGCATATTATAGCGCTTACAACCCAGTTTTAGAGCTATAAATTATGAGCCCTGATTATTATAATATACCTGTTCATAATTCAGTGCAGTGTAAATACGCATTAATTAGGTGCACAAAGAGTTTAACATAATATTTTATTTAAATTATTAATTAAAATTACCGCCTGATAGTTTGGTTTCCGATATGCAACTCTGGAATATCGACGCAGATCGATCGTTGTTATCGCACTGGAATCATACAATAATTTTATTCGTCACCTTAATGTTTGAAGCCGAGAATTATGAATATTATTAATTATATTAATTCGTATCGACAAACAGTTATTTTTTAATAATAAAAGTAAAATTTGAAACGCATAAAACGATTTAAATTTTCACTAGTACATTCAATGAAACATCTATGTCAGCCATTCTTAACCTTTTGTAGATCAAGGACCCATGATGAAAGATTTTTAGAAATCGCGGACCCCCTTACCAATTTTTTTTCGAATATCTTTTTTTTACAAAACATTTTATGATATCACTACCAAAATTATAATAATTATTTTACATTAAAAATTACATAACAAAATATACACAATTGTAATTATTTTTATTACACTTAATTTTTCATAAAAAAGTAATATAAATTATTTTATTTTTAATTAATTTTTTTTGTTAAGATTGCCGCGGATCCCCAACATGAGTATCGCGGACCCCTAGGGGACCGCGGACCACAGGTTAAGAAACGCTGATCTATGTAGATCGTAGGGTGTTCACATGAGATAGTCGCAGGATCGTGGAAGTTTTACGTCCATTTTTATAGTAAGGAAACATATTACAGTAGAACCTCGGTATCTCGAAGTTTCAAGGACCGAAAAATAATTATATTTTCAAAACTTGTGAAGTTGGTGAGTTTTTTCAAAATATGCATAAAATTTGAATTATGTTTATTTTTTAAGAGATATTTTTTTTAATTATAATATTCTATTTATTGATTTTATTTATCAACTATAGTAAGTATATAGTTAATAATTGTATAAGTATACATTTATGAATATATTTTGTTTTATAATGTAAATAATATGGTATCAAACCCTGAAATTGGTATATTTTTCGTGGTATTAGAATAAAAAGATTTTAAAGAAAAACAAAAAAAAAAAAAACCCATTATGATAGTTAATTTTTAATCTTTTCGATTTGTTTAACTCGATATAAACAATTTTTTTTTTTTTTACAATTCATTGATTACAGAATTTTTGCGAATAACTGCATTATATTGTACTCACTTGTATAAACATAATCCATAAGCGTTTCCAAATATATTAAACTAGAGTGACCATATTTAAGAAAATAAAATACAGGGCAAAAATATTTTTCATAATATTTTTAAATAAATAAGTATTTATTATATATATATATATTATGTTTTTGCATCGTGAAAAAGTATAATTTTTAAACTACCTACTATAGATTAAATTTAAACACAAAAAAAATTATTTTGAAAAACATAAAATAACATAATTAAACTAAATTGATACTTTTTAAAATTTCTTCAAATCCTTTATTCACGTATATATTGTATACATTATTTTCTAAAAAAAAAAAACTTGTAAATTCATTTTACGATTGTAATTAATTTAATGGTATCCACAAGATTTCTATATTCTTACATTATTTTATTCAATAATTTCATTTCAAAAATTTCAAAAATTTTAAATCAACAGTAAGTCAAAAAACGGGATTAATATGGGACAGACTTGAAATTACGGGACAAAAAACGTCGTCCTGAGATAAGTTTATCAGGACAACAGGACGCAGAGCCGAAACAAAGGACAATCCTGTATAAAACAGGACGTATGGTCACCCTATATTTTAAACTAAATATCAGTTTGACATCAGATGTTAGAAAATATGTATTTCATTATTTAAATATTTAAAATGAGTTTATTTTTATTCATCGAATGTAATTTACATATTATTATTATTATTGTTATAATAGCAATAAACCGGCCAATGAAATTTGCATACGGATATCGTTGGACTTACCAAGACAACTGCAACGGACAAGCACAGACACGCCACTTTAAGAGCGAACATTTTTGCGTTTAAACGGTTTTCGGAATATATTCACAGTGCGTGTACTATTAACAAGTAAATACAATATACAATTAAAGAATAATAAGGTTGCTCTCGCGATTTATCACAGGCACGACTCGACGACGACGGAATAATTCGTTTTACTCCATTTCGGTGTTTTTATATACAGGCGCCGCTGGAATCGCGGAAGGAAAAACATAGAAAAGGGGAGTAATTAAAAAACCGGCGGAATTCCCACCACCAAGGGAAAACTTGGCCGTTATGGTTTTTTTTTTTTTTTTGTGAATAATTGCGCGCCGAGAACAATGTGAATCGCGTTTTGGCGACAAAAACACAAAATGCCGTGTCATCGTGGTTCGCCAATCGCGTTGCAGCGATTTTTATTTGACATTAATAATAATTAATATATATATATATATATTATTTTTTGATGGCTTACAATTATTCGATACACAACAAACATGTCAAGGTGATCCATCGGATCAATGAGAAACCGGAAAATGTCGTTTAATTTACTAAAGTGTGACAACAAAATATTAAGTACAACAGGTAGACTGCTGTAGTTAGTAGACGTTTGCACATTGTTAAACGGAAAAACCTTTATATATACAATAATAACAATTAATATAACAGATCATTAAGATTTTACAATTTAATTAGGTATAAAAGTATATTAATTTGTTCAATGTGCTTCCCCGAATAATACCGCGATACTATATAGAGTGATCCGCCGCCAGTACCGTCTCATGCCTCCAGTATTCCCAGCTAAAAACATTAAAAAAAAAAAAAATCATAAATAATTGATAATAATTATATTATATTAAAATAATAAATAATCGACATGCCGATCTGGTGGTCTGCAGCAAACTTACGTTTTTAGATTGAGTGTTTATACACGCCATCACTTCGTAAGCATACGCACACGTGGAAACGGTGTCCGGCGAAACTTTCAATGCTGTAATCATTACGAAACACAAAAAAATTATATGAGTTCCATTGAATGATGTAACAGGTGGTAAGCTGATGTGCTTTAGACAGGGGCGAATAGGTGCATAGTAGAAAAAAAACGATTTTCCCTGGTTCAGTGTTTTGGATGTCTGGACACTCCCCTTTGAACGATATTCATGGAAATTTTATTCAATAAGAATTTAAAAAAAAAGTTTTTAAGACAAAGGACAATTATTCCCATGACTATAGTGCCCCACAAAACATAAGATTTACATTTGAAATTCAAATACGCAAATATCAAAAATTCTATTTTATCAAAAAATAAAAAAATTAGCAACGATATTGGTTAATTAATTTAATCGTAAGTATCATTATATTTTTTAACCACAAATTACGGTCAACCAACATCTAGGGTTTGGAGTATTTACGTGTATAATATATTTTATACATCATTTTATGTATAATGCGTACGTATAAATTGTATATAAAACATGTAGACAACTCAATTTCAGTCAATGATTCCTTAACGATGCCTATATGAAAAAGATGAATATTAAAGTACCAAAGGTACTTTAAGGTTTTCAGTACTTATAAAAAAAAAAATATTAAATTAATATATTTGTGCCGAACTTTTAACATTGATATTATATTTCATTTAAATGATTTTTATTGTATAACTTTCATCAAATTATTGAAAACTAATGTTTACCATTCATTAGTTTATTAAATATACAAATAATATAAACTAAAGGTGTTTGTACTCTTAATTTAAATAAATAAATTTAAAATTTTCAGTCGAAATAAGGATGTATATTATATTGTATTGTGTATAAAGATATATATATATAAATCATATAAAACTAAACGTCATATAATATATGAATATTAACATTGTCGAATTTTACATACCCAATCCTACCAACATCTGATAGTTGTTTTTACATCCGATGAACTGATAAACCTATACCTACAACCGATAAAGCTACAAAATTATTAATCTTTTTCTCATCTTATTGAAACGAATATTGGATAATATACTTTTTTATCCAGTTATGAAGCGAAACTTGGTGAAAAAACGTATACAAGCATTTTTTTTCATTGCTCAAAGTACATTTTTACTAAAATATCCTTCAATTCCTTCAACGCAATGGAATTTTGTTCGCACGTAACCAACATGTATTGCAAATCTTTTTTCGTCAAATCACCATATATATATATATACTAAAGCACCTTAAAAAAAAAGACCATGTTTTACTCGTTCCCCAAAATGTTTTTCAACAATAGTCGTGTGTAAATTACAATGCAAAAACCATTCATTATTGAAATTCAAAAATGAACGCTTTCTCGATCACAGACAATTAATCACCAATTATAAATCGTAACAAAGATAGACAAAAAGAGAAAGAATGAGAGAGAGAGAGAGAGAATATTTTTATTATTGTCTTACCGTCCTCATAACATTTATTGTTTATTAGCAGGATTTTCTCTATAGGCCATTCCGTCCAGTACGTCTTTAACGCCAATTCCGTGCCGGTTTTATTGTACGTACCGTCGTCGTTCAACTGAAACAAATAGAACGTTCAAAATTCGGCACTCACGCACACGCGTACTGGTCGAGACTGTACTATGTGTAACGTTTTTCAATAGAAAATTTACCATTCCCAATTTGCTGATCATGCATTTCATCAAACACTGAAAAACAATATATAAACAATCGTTAAAAACAACACTTTACGGCTCGTACAAATCAGCTATTTTAATGAATTGTATATTATTTTAATCAAACGGTTGGAAAAAAAAAAGGTTTTTACTTCATTTCGGTCAGATACAGTAATGTCATACATTTTTTTTTTATTATATTTTACTATATTTTTATATGTATTAATGGCGGAAATTGTTTACTTTTGATCAATACGATTGATCAAATTCTTATCGATCACTCGCAAAATTAATAACGACTTCATTGTATCGATCAATAATTTTGAAAATTATGAAATGTCACTATTTTCAGTACTTTATTTCGTATTTTGAAATACTGCTATAAATTAACATTTACCTTTCCGGTTTCGGTGGTTGGAACCTTGTAAGATTTGGCGACGTCGAGATCATCTGATAAATACAATATTAGAAAAAACACAAATTCCATTATTCCGATCAAACACAAGTTTTTATTAACAGTTTCTTATTTTCTATAAAATACAATATTATTTTTAATTGACCAGTTACTAATTATTGTTTTGCTTACTCTTATTATATTAATGAACCATAAATTATAATTAAATAAAGCCAGGTATAACCCCTGACAGAGAATAATATTAGCATTACATTTACAAACCTTGTGGAGTATATTTGTTATTAAAATTTTGTTGTTTCAGATGAGAATTATAGAAAAAAAAAATCGTTTGTCATTGTTTATAATTATTGAATTTCATCAAACGAAACGAAAACAACTCAATGATTACTCGGTTATGTTAATATAATTAAAAAAGAAAATGAATGAGATTCGTCGTGGTCAACTATTTATTCCGGACCACTGCTGATGACTATTAGTCATAATATAAAAACAACAGGTATTGCAATGATAATGATTGAAATAAAATTAACACTGATGATGTCACATAATATTTTGTTCCATAAGTGTCTGGAAGAGGAGCAAGACGGGGCTTTTGATTTGGACTTTTCAAAAGTGATTTTAGCTAGGTATTTTTATTGTATACTCATTACTCATAGATAAATATTTCATTGCTATTCTGATTGTGTATTAAATTTATAAATTTGATATAATAAAAAAAAACAGCACAAATCTTAATCACTTTTGTCATAAACTTCTAATTTTGAAAATATTGGGAATAACTCGTTTTTTTTTTCATAAAAGTTTAAATATTCTTAGTATCAAAGGATTAGGTATCTTAGTATAATAAGGAAACTTAGTGAATCATTCTGTAGTTGTAAGCGTGTAAAATATTGAGTAGAGGAGTGGAGAAGTGGGCGTACCCACAACAATATTTTACCTCTCTGCACTACACTCCGTTACCTAGTCACAATTTTGAATTTAAGTATTTTAATTCCTTAAAATAGTGAATGATATAATAAAATATTTTTAAATCCAAATAAAAAATATTTATTTTATATTTTTTAAGTCAATGACCGCTTATGAACGTTAAAATAATAAAAATTTAAACGAAGAAAACACTAACCAACACTCCACGACGCGTGTAGTGCGAACAAATCGAATAGTAAATAATATGAAACTTGTTATCGAGTGAATTATTTTATCCGCGTTAGAGATAAAATTGCTGTATTTTTTATTTTTATTTTTATTTTTGTTATTAATGATTAAACCTTTTGATATCATTAACAATGATGTAAAGAAATAAAGACGTTTGTCGGTAAAAATAACACTAATTATAGTAGACCTATATTATTATGATTGTCGATTTTTAACACGATTAGATAATGACATTGCACGTCATGTTGTGTAATTATTTTTTTAGATTTTGAACGAAGTGAAGAAGCTATTGTTTTTACAATGATGTTTATTTATTATTTTTTTTCTGTGTACAACTTTTCGTATGGAAATACTTGTCCAGAAATTTCGATCAATAACTTTTTGAAACTGGATTTTCCTCTAGATTGTACTTTAGAGAAGTCATTTTTTGAATTTCTCAATTCTTCAATTTTTTTTTTTTTTTGGAAAAAACTACCCAAAATTTGACAAAAACGACTCGAAAACCATCA
>JAIPRM010000175.1:0-29852 GCA_025469315.1 Stegophylla sp. TES_Ste_2020 | reverse complement strand
ATTTTAAGTTTTAAGTATAATTAATTTGTAAATTGCAAAGAAAAAATTTACGTGCAATTTAATTTTTATTAATAATGTATCTTTTTTATATACCTAATATTATTATATAACAAATTGTATATTCAAGCATGTTTTGTAAATAATTTTTAAAAAGGATGGGGGGGGAGGCGGTGAATTTGAAAGTGCCTATAGGCGGAAAAACCCTAAATACGCCACTGGTAATATTATACATACTCCCGATAAGCATGTAGATTATTTTTCCCGGAACGTGTCCCATCAAGCAAATGAAAGTCATCGTGAACCCTAAAGTCGTAGTGCGGTCGTCGGGTTCCACGCCTCTAAAATGTTAAAAAAAAAAAAAAACAGTTAGATCAGACTTAACAATAAATAAGTTATATAATAATCACTGCTGGGTTTTGGGGGAGGGGGAAGCGACATAATTTCCATTAGGCACAAAAGGCGAGTGCCTCCAGTATTAAGGGGCCTAAAAATTTTATGACTTATCACTTTTCTTTTACGTTCTACACTTCTATGTGTTCAAAATATATCGTCTAGTTTTTATATTACTTTATGTAACGCATTTAATAATAATAATAGATCTGCATAACTCCTAAAACTCCTAAGTAATGAGCTTGCATCAATAATTACAAAATTTAAGAAAATATTATTATGAATGTGTATCGAAACACGTCAGTTCCTTGAATTGAATAATTGAAAAAAATATAAATTTTTCAGCTCGCTTTAGGTTTTGAAATTTCTACATAATACTCAGGAGAGGTGGAACTTTCACTGGTCACCTGGACCGAAGGGAACTAAATCCAAAAATATTTGTACCCTTAATTTAAACGTTTAAGAGTGTATCTTGAATTAGACCTGAACGAAGTGAAGAAGCTAATGTTTTTACAATGATGTTTATTTTATTTTTCGTATAGATAAACTTGTTCAAAAGTTTTGACCAGTAACGTTTGAAACCGGATTTGCCTCTAGTTGGTACTTTACAGAGGTCATTTTTTGAATTTCTCAATTCTTCGACCTGAACTTTATGAAATTTAAACATACAAAGTAAAGTATAGACAAGAAAGCCGGACATACTTCGCTCTTCGGGTCAGATACTTTTGGCGAGTGTGTTGAAAATGACGACTTTTATTGTTTTATTATACTATATTAACTTCTTTCGTTCAGAATCGTCTTGTTGAAGAAATGATTTATCGTTTATTTAAAATTATACACACCCTTCAAGAGTATGTGACCCGAAGAGCGAAGAATTATGTCCGGCTTTCTTGTCTATGCTTTTTTTTTTTTTTTTAGTTACATGTGAATTATGTAACACGAACAATAACTACACAAAAAACCGTTAATTATTTTTTCATATTCAGAAAAAAAAAAACAATTTAGATCCAATTCCAACAATAACAGCAAATATTAGATTAATCCAGATGGTGCACTTCCAAATTTCCTGATAATTCGAACCTGATCTTAATGCATATGTAACACATACAAATAATTAAATTACTGTATAGCACACCTTTTAATATCAAAAACACGTCAAAGGGATCTGGGGAAGGGTTAGTGAATTTTCGCTTAACATTTTCGAGAATTATATAGGTTGAATAGGGGTGGGTGTGCATCACATGGTTTTATCGTTTCTGTGGTAATAATATCTTAGTGTGACTACGAGTTACCTCAACAGTAAAATGACAGTGCCCACTATGCACGTGCCCAACAGCGACAGGATCAACACCGAAATCGATTGGTACCCGATGTTCATCTGATGGCAGTTGTGATCGTAACATGCGCGCTTGCTGGCCGGTTCGTTTTGAATGCACGCGCATCCGATAAAATCCTGCAATTGGAGGACAACAAACAAAAAACCGTGAAAAAAACGCGTTTGCCCCCGTGTAGCGATATTTTTTACTATATTATGAATCGGGGCTCGGAAGTTCTAGCAAATGCATATTTCTCTGAAGTCATACACGAAAATTTTATTTTGCTATTTTTTTGTGTATATTTACAGTTTTTAGCGCTATTTTTTTGATATATTTTCACATAAATACACATTAAAGGAACTATTTAGCTAATTTGGAATCATAAATGCAGTAGTTACAATATGTGGTTGAAAAACTTATAATAATGTGAACGAAAACAAATTGTTTTATTTTAAGATATGGTACGCATCCGAAATAAACGGCCTCAGATTGTTATCAATTAAATCGGATAAAATTCCGTTCATTTCCACAATAAAAATCGAATACTTTATTATATTTAAAAAAAATCTGTAAAATTAAATATAATATCTTAAATTTCATGTTTGAAAATTTTATTTTGCATATTTTCCAATTTTCAGTGCTATAAATTCCAAGCGCTGAATTCATAGTATATACGATGATCGCGGGGAGGACGTACGTATTTCAGAAATTGGTCTTGAGCCCGACAACCGGCGTGACACGGCGAATAATAGATGATGTGACTGGTGGACGAACACACGGGTTCGAACGAAATGGTGTCCGGGCAGTTGCAGTCTCTGTTGCAATACTCGTTCAGATCGGTCCTAAACAATTAAAATAATTAGAATAATAATTATAATCCAGTGGCGCAACTAGGTGTTTTTCAAAGGGGGTGTCCGCCGATAAATTTCTACTATATACCTAATTATTTAAAAATATAAAATTATAATCTATTGACACTTTACAAGAATTCATTAATTAGAAATTTCATGCAGTAAAATATAACTATAACTGCTTTCTATAAGAGTTAACATTTTCAAAACGTTATTTGTAGATAAATACAATTAGGCGTCGCGTGTTAAATAACAATATGAATTTTTAAAGCATGTTTCAAGTTTTTATTTCTGAATTAGTTGAGGTTATAATTTTGTATAGTTAAAAGGATTTTAGATTCTGAACGAATAAGAAGAAGCTAGTGTTTTTACAATGATGTTTATTTATTTCTTTTTTTTTTCTGTGTACAACTTTTCGTATGGAAATACTTGTCCAAAAGTTTCGATCAGTAACTTTTTGAAATCGGATTTGCCTCTAGATTGTACTTTAAAGAGGTCATTTTTTGAATTTCTCAATTCTTCAATTTTTTTTTTTTTTTTCTTGGAAAAAACTACCCAAAATTTGACAAAAACGACTCGAAAACCATCATTTTTTGATCCGAACTATATGAAAATTTAAACTTAGATAGAAAATCACATAAGAAAGATTTTGGCGCAAGAAAATTTTGAAAATGTGAAAAAAAAAATTTTGGAAATTTTTCTAACATTTTTTTTTCTCATTTATTTTTTATATTATTAACTTCCCTCGTTCAGAATCGTTTTATTGAAGAAATGATTTATAGTTTCTTTAAAATTCAATATACCCGTCAAGAGAATCCCACCCATCGTGCGAAGTATGTCCGGCTTTTTCCTTTTACTTACTAAAACTATCACTTACAAGGGTTTTTGGTTAACCTATGGGCACCCATATACATTTTCACAAGGGGAGCATTGGCGCAACTAAGAAAACGTTTTTCGGGGGGTGGCTAATATGTTTGTTTGATTGATTTAGCCTTCCTTCCCCAAGACATTAGTCTTATGCCATTTTTCAAAAAAATCTGGAGGCTATGAGTATTTTTGAGGGAAGTTAGCCCCTCTTAATCGTACCTATTAGCAAAGTAATTTTAAAAATATTTATAATTTTTTTTTTTTTATAGAAGCTAAATGTTTAACACATAATATGACGTCACAATCTGGACGTTAGAAGTTAAATGTTTTTCTTGTTTCCACGTAAAATCAAAGTAAAACTAAAAAAAAAACGTAAAATAAATCAAATAATTATGTTAGCCCCTCCCCCCCCAAAAAAAAATGTTATTCTAATTGCGTCAATGATAATAAATTACTCTGTAAAATCGCACGGAACCAAGAATTCCTTTAACTTCACGTGCTTATTTATCTCAACTTCCCCTCAAATCATTGCCGTGTTGACAGAGTGAAGCAATCGTGTCACAATTAATTCGGCATCGCCGGCCGGGCTATACCGCCCCTTACCCCCCCTCCCCGTGAATTTGCCATAAATTCGAGGAGAAATCATGGCGAAAACGCACGCGACTCGAGCGAATCGCCGCAACTGCGTGCAATATCCGCACGATGACGTTCGGAGCCGGTCGATTTTGTAACTACATCGACGAAGGTGGCGGTGAATAAAGTGTTATTTGCAATAATATTATAACATCACGAGTATAATATAATATACAAAATATACCACCTGCAGGATTTGTACACTCATTGTTCCTTATCTCCTGAGTTAATAAAATTTGATACGGACAAGGATGAGGAGGACTACAATAATATTTCCATACTTCAATGGATTCGAATGTTTTGGTAAATAAATTTGAAATTTTATTTTTATGTTTCGAGAAATTTGATAATAGTTATTTTGTAGAAATTATTTTTCCGAAAATTCAACATTTAGACATTTTACTTCTATTTTAACATCGTGATTTTCAAAATTACTTTTTTTGTTTTCAGAAGAATAATATAGCAACAAATGATTAAGTAAATCTTATCAAAAAACGAAAAGAGATTATAATATGAAAACATGTTCATTTATACTCAATTCGTTTTGAAACTTAGAAAATTATCAAAAATCTTAAGGTTGATAGAAATAAAATGTTGATGCTTCAACATTTTCAGAAAATACTCTATTAAAAAGCCTATTATCTTCAAATTTTTCGAAAATAATAACAAAATATTGAATACAATTATTAAAATATAAAACGCGTGTAGTCCATATTTTTATGAGTCTTTATACAAAAAAAAACAGAATTTGATATCCATAGGTAAATTCTCGGGGGACTGGCTGTACCAGAGGCGTAATTTGGACCGAGCAGGTTATACGTTTGCGTATTGTAAATCCAAAATTAGAGTAATTTGACCCCCTTTATAAATTGTTTAGCCTCAATAATGGATAGTGGTTTGTATGCCTTACTGGTCTACATATTATTTTATTTTTAAAAAAAATTTTGTTTTTCTTCTGTATTTGAAAATAAGATCATAATAAGAATGTCACGCAGAGATTGTTTCTATAATAATTAATTTGGTTGTAATCGAAATGATTCATGAATCTTGATCGCTATAATTAAAATATTACTCGAGACATTTTTCCGTTTGTATTATTGTACTACTGTTGATATTGTGTGAAAATTTCAAGTTTTTAGTCCGTCTAGTTATAGAAGTTATAGCGAAATTAATATAAAATCGATTTTATGAAAACCTCGTTTACGGCATACAATACTGATTTTACTCTCTTTTTCAATAGTATTTCCTCGTTTTCCAAAAAAGAGTATTGAGAAATTACTTGCTAAAAGTACACATTCTCGAGCAGAGCTCGGATTCAAAAAGTTACTGTATGAAACTTTTGGGTAAGTATTTCTGTACAAAAAGTGTACACAAAAAAAAAAATAAAAAAATAAGCATCATTGTAAAAGCACTACGTTCTTCACTCCGCTCAGAATCTAAAAATATGTACTGTTAATATAACTTTATTAGTTAATAATATTATGCTTTATTTATGACGTGTATATTTTATAGTTAAGCAGTGTTAAAATTTTTAAATAGGGTTTGTGACCTGCATTTACACATGATGCGTATTAAAAAAAAAAAAAAATGTAAAAAAAAATGAAATAACGCCACTGGGCTGTACATAAAATACAAATGTATTATAAAAAAACTGCAATATCATGTTACCCTTTGGTTGGTCACAAAACAAGAAACAGATAATATTATGATATTCGTTGGTAAATTTTTTCCACTTTTGTTTTTGTTTACTTTTTAATTTTTTTTTTTTTTTTTTTACGACTTCTAGACAATTATTAAAACAAAAAAAAAAAAACACAGGAAATGCGAATGAATTCGACATTGTCGACAAAACGGTCGTTACCTTGACTGGCGTTGCACGCTTTTCCGAGCTGATCGATTTGATCCGTCGTAAATCGCCCCTATACAATGACACACGATTACAAAAAAAAAAAATAAGTAGTTGGGAAGGGGATAAAACAACGAAAATGTAATTATTATAATCTAAAACACGAGCTTAGGCTTGTACACCTCGGTTTCGTCTAGTTCGAAAAACTTCCAAAATCGTATTATTTTTTCCCCCAAAAAAAAAGTGCTTATTTTTAAATCTTATAAGGCCTTAGATAAAACTATATCAATCCGCACTAAAAGTTTGTCCAATGGAATAACTAAAAAAAAAAAAAAAAAATGTGAAATTCGATTGTCCTGAATAGAAAGCAATAATAATATACTGGATAAATTTTGAAAATGGAGGTTATTTGCTATTCTCATAAAGGCGATTAGAATCAGCAATTTTTTTTTTTTTTGTCTTAAAACAGATTTGAATTCATCTTTAAATCCCCTTTAGATTTAGATTTTCCTATTTATTCATTGACATAATTTTTATGATTATTATTTTAGCACCCTAAATTACATTAAGTAATAATACAAATTAAAAACTTAAATTCAACAAACGTTTATTTACTTAACTAAAACATATTTTAAAAACGTGAAAAAGTCGATTTTGAAGAACACATTATGGAAAAATGAAGTCTGTTTTCCGATTTTGTTATTGCACAACTAGACCGATCGGCAAGTTGGAATGAAAATACATATAAATTGCTAAGCGATAGACAGAGAAAGAAAATCATTGCTTCCAATCCCCTTAAATAGTGTATTCCACATCTCAAGTGACAGTAAAAACAATTATAAATGCATTTAAACGTGATTTTAAAACGTATTGTCGACTAATTGATTTTAAAATATTGTGTTTTAAACTAAGAAAAACAAACACACTATATAACATTTCCTTAAATAAAGAGTAATGTATACCATGAATTTATTATTTGTGTATAAATGTTCATTGTGGAAATTTTTTTTTTTGTAGTAAGTATATTCTACAATTTATATGATATTATAATGAACGGTTTTCTGCATTTGTAAAATTCGTGTATTGTGATACTAAAGTAAAATTCAATTACTTCTAAAAATTAAAAAGACAAAAATAATATTGAATAAGTCTTAGATGAATATCTAAAAATACACTGTATGTCGATTTATAAAACATTTATAAAACATTTAAAAAAAAAAAAAAAACTGATCAAATGTTAATTATTTTGAGGTGGAAAAAACTCTATTTTCGAACAATTCGTTTTGGCGAAAAGCTACATTTTTTGTCTTGGAAGACAGAATTACAAAAATGGTTTTCTATTCAATGCAATTTTGATATTGATGTTACAGCAAAATTACAAGAGCCATTATTATCGTTTTTACTTATATTTTAGTGCACTATTTCACAGTGATTCGAAGCAGCTTACACATTTTTCGTCAATACAAAAATTGTTAGTTTTCAATTCGAATATACATTATACGCGTTTCAAAAATACACGGGATTCGACACGAGGTAAGTACGTCGATTTTCAACGAACACGGAAATGCCCCGTTTTTAAAAAAACACAATTTGTTCGGCTCGAGCTAAAAATATGTTTTCTTCAATAATAATTCGAACGAAATAAAAAAACCTTCAGAGAAAACGATTTTAATTGTTACGAATCTGGCACTATTTAATGCAGTTTGTAAATTCGACAAGGTCGCAAAAAAGTAAAAAACGAGAGAAGTAAACGAATTGTCTGTTTAGAATGTGTGGTTTTGAAATATGTTTTTAAATAAAAGTCTTCGGACGAAGATTTAGAATAACTAAAAAAAAAAAAAAACCTACGATATGGAACTTTTTCAAACCAGTGACTACTTCCGCAACAATTTATTATTATACGAGGCCAGCATGTCATATGTGTGTTAATGCATAGGCGTGACTAGGTAAAAACTTAGGGTGACTTGAGCTACCACCCTTCCTCAGTATATATATATATATATATATATATAAATCCCTTCAAAATCACGTGTGACAGCATTTTATTATTTCTTGATTTTAAACGAGAAAAAACGTATCTAATATTATTCATTAAAAATAAACCACTTTAATTGATACAAAAGAATAAATTAATATTTTCACAAGCCAATTAATGTGCATCTATATATATTCTATAATATACTAAATATAGTCACTTCTAAACGTGAAGATCACTACACTGGGTTTATAAAATTTAATATTCTGTTCAGCAATAATATTCAGAAATAATCAAATAGTGAACAAAAGGTTTACAGATTTTATTAAATTAAGTTGAACAAAAAAAAAAATATATATATATATACACCTGTCTTTCAATAAATTAAAACTCTTTTAAATTACTTTAACATCAACAGCTGCAACATTGTAATCATTATTTTTAAACTGTATTAAGATAATTATAAAGGTACGTGTATTAAAAATTATTTAAATACGATTTTTTATTTCAATAAATAAAATTGCAAAATTTTGTAAATGTCAATTTTAAAAGAAAATTCTGCAGATTCTCTGAAAAATTTGAAAAAAAGTGTGCGTTTTCTTTTTTTGAGTTAACCGTACATGATGTGCGTTCTTTCGATTTTTAGATTCTGAGCAGAGCGAAGAAGATTATGATTTTACAATTATGTTCATTTTTTCTCTCTCTCTCTTTTTCTGTGAATATTTTTTCGTGTGGAAATACTTGTCCAAAAATTTCGATTAGTATTTCTATGAATCTAAAATCACACTCAGATGGTACTTTAAAGAGGTCATTTTTCGAATTTCTAAATACTTTTTCTATACGTAAAGGAAAACTAACGGAAAATTGATGAAAAAACGGTAAAATATGCTATTGCCGGAATTTTCATAAAATTTAAATTTGTTTTTAACACAACTTCAAATTGAATTGAATGGAAGTAGAAACATGAAACTTTCACTAACCACTAAAAAGGATCACGAGAATACTTCATAAAAATTTTAAAAACATTTGATCAATTTCAAAGTTAAGTATAGCATTTTGAAAATAACTTTTGTTATTGTTATGTTATTATAGTTTTCTAGTTGTTCGATTTTGAAAATTCAATATTTTCAGTAATCACGTTAAATATTTACTATTTTAATTGTTTTCATCGGTGTATTTATAGTTTAGTGGCTAAGCCATATTTCTCGGATACGACAGTACCAGGTTCGAACCTTACCCGTTAAAAAATAATTTTTTGCACATTTTTCAATCGTGACTGACCACCAGAGGCAATACGATAAACATTATAAACAAATTAAACTATAGGGAATTAATGTCAATTAACGATAATTAGAGTCGTTTTAATTTATTTTTTATTATGACGTTTATATTTTATTGTAAATTATTTATAGAATATATTCAATAGGTGTAGGGGAATATTTATGAAAAATCAATTTTTGTTTTTCGTTAATGATTTTGGGTATGTAACAAAATTATTTTTAGATTAATGCTTGAAAACTGTTATAATTATTATTGTGTATTAATTGAAGCTCCGCTCAGAATTGTTTTATTGAAGAAATGATTTATTATTTTATTTATTTTTTTTTAATTAAAAACACCCTGCCAAGTGAGTATCCTACTGAAATGTCCGAAGAACACCTCCCAAGGTGCGAAGTACACACTTTTTTTTTTTATTAATTAACATATTATTGTATTACTCTACAAAAAATATCCCCCCCCCTAAGTTCGAGGAGACCTAATCACACCTATGTATGTAAATGAGTAACGGGTATTACATATACTTACAAAGATAAAGTCTGGGCCCAACAGCGCCAGGCCGAGTAACAGCCACATAGAAACGTGAATTTTAGACAAAGCCATTTTGCACACTAACCGTCCAGATAGACAACAGGTCTGTTTTTAAACGAAAACATCACTGTTCCACGTGCACGTATAATATCAAGAGAAACACACACACACACAAACAAATGCCCATATGGACTTTGGAGTCTGCGATTGTAAAATGTGAATAATAATAATATTGTGTGTTAAGAGGTTAAGAACGACGTTATCGACGGATCTGTTATACTTATAATAATATGTGCCGCGTTAATATTATATATTACCAACTAATTACATTTTAAAATAAAACGGTAGTTTTATAGAAGAGAAAATTTGAAAAAAAAATAGGTAGCTACAATGTGTACAAATAATAATTTTTGTGATCGTTAAGAAGAAGAGAAAAACACCATTGTCGCGTGTGATATTCTTGTTACAGTATGCATATTTTATTACACCGGCTAAACAAAAAAAAAATATTTATATATAATTGGAAAAAAAAGAAATCACTTAAAATAAATATACATATTTTGACTATGATATTGTAATAATATTTATTGGACGACGACGAGTTAGTTTATTATTCACTCCTCTTCGGTTGCCCGCGATCGTTTTTTATTCGGTGATTCGCTAACGGCGACGGCGCATCTAACCCGGTAGATAATCCAAAGTCTGAAAGCACACAACAATAATATTCGCATAGAGTTAATCAACATATTAGATTCTGAACGAAGTGAAGAAGCTAGTGTTTTTACAATGATGTTTATTTTTTTTTTTTCTGTGTACAACTTTTCATATGGAAATACTTGTCCAAAAGTTTCAATCAGTAACTTTTTGAAACCGGATTTGCCTCTAGATGGTACTTTAGAGAGATTATTTTTTGAATTTCTCAATTCTTCAATTTTTTTTTTTTTTTTACCCAAAATTTGACAAAAACGACTCGGAAACCATCATTTTTTGATCCGAACTATATGAAAATTTAAACATAGATAGAAAATAATAATATAAGAAAGATTTTGGCGCAAGAAAATTTTGAAAATGTATTTATTTTTTATATTATTAACTTCCCTCGTTCAGAATCGTTTTATTGAAGAAATGATTTATCGTTTCTTTAAAATTCAATACACCCGTCAAGAGAATCCCACCCGTCGTGCGAAGTATGTCCGGCTTTTTTTTTTCCGTTTTCGATTCTCTTACCTGCGCGTCAACTGATTGTGTATCTGTAGTTTGGAACACCGCAGGAACATGCCCGAGAATACCAATATGGTCACGACGCAAATGATGCCGATGTTCCAGGCGGCCAGCAGCGTGGCCCTCGGCTGCGCGACGCATATCAGCACGCCGGACAAGAACACGCAAACCGCCGCCATGGGAAATCTCAGGAAATCTGATGAAATACATTTAACGTTTTATTAGTGAGGCAGAGGACTTGTGGCTGTAAAAAAAAAAAAACACTGAATATGCACTACTTAAAATCCCCATAATACGCACTAAATAATAAATGCATTAAAATTTTTTTTTAGATTCTGAATGAAGTGAAGAAAGCTAGTGTTTTTACAATAATGTTTATTTATTTTTTTTTTATTTTTTTATTTTTTTTTTCTGTGTACAACTTTTCGTATAGAAACACTTGTCCAAAAGTTTCGATCAATAACTTTTTGAAACCCGATTTGTCTCTAGATTGTATTTTAAAGAGGTCATTTTTTGAATTTCTCAATTCTTCATTGTTTTTTTTGGAAAAAACTACCCTAAATTTGACAAAAATGACTCGGAAACCATCATTTTTTGATCAGAATTTTATGAAAATTTAAACATAGATAGAAAATCCTATAAAAAAGATTTTGGCGCAAGAAAATTTTGAAAATGTGAAAAAAAAATTTTGGACATTTTTTTTTCTCATTTATTTCTTATAATATAATATAATATATGATCGTTTTACTGAAGAAATGATTTATCGTTTCTTTAAAATTTAATACGCCCGTCAAGAGAATACCACCGGTCGTGCGAAGTACACCCATCGTGCGAATTATGTCCGGATTTTTTGCGATTTAATTTAAAAGTATTCATGAAATAAAAATTAGTCTTTAAATTAAAAAAAAATTAGGCTTTAAAATGAGTCAAAACAATTACTTAATTCAAATATAATTTAAACCATTGCCATACACGATTATGTACCTATTAATAAAATTAATTACAGCAGATTTATTATTATTGCTTTGTTCGCAATCCTCAAGCGCTTCTAGGAAATACGTGTGTCCACAGAATGTCAAAAACAACATAAGTAATGCAAAAAAAAAAAAATTAAAAGTAAATACATTTTTATCTAAATGTTTTGATTGAAATAAGTTAAATGTGTCTCAAAAAGTTTAAAATAGAGTATAAAAAATACAAAATGTGTCCTAAAAACCAAAAATACTCAAAATATGCATTTATATGCAAAATAAAATTTCAAAACCAGCTTTATAAAAGTATGAGACGTATTTATTTCGTACTCTGCTACTTTTGTAACTGAGCAAAACAAATGTGCAAATGCTACAAGTCCTCTGCCCTAGTTATTAGGATGTGTTATTATTATTATTATTGTTGTATCTTGTGTTGTGGAACGCGCGATGTTTCTCCGCTTTAATACAAATTTTTTTTTTCTATAATATTAATAATTTTTATGAACTTTTTAAGATATTATCTACGTCAGACAAAAATAATAGTTAGGTATATAAATTCCTAAATAATATGTAATATTATATTAATTTTCAAATTTTAAACATCATCCTACCCCAACCCTGGTTTCATAACCTCAATCTCTCCAGGGAGTGCATAGTTTCATTCTCCCGTCTCCGCTTTGGCCACACTCCACTTCCTGCCCATTCATTTAAACTTTCATTGAACGATTCTCCACTTTTCACGCTACACAACGACCCTGTAATTTGTGACATTACCCATCTAATCCTCGTGTGCCCCACCCTGTCACCCCAACGAGACCACCTCTTATCCCTTTTTCATTCCTCAAAAATCCCTTTTGAAATTAAAAATATATTTACAAACCAACAAGTAAATATTATCCATAGCATCCTATCTTTTTTTAACCATATACAGGCTTTTTAATTTAGTATTTTGACTCTCCATTTTCTATGTAAGTAAATAGATTTTATTGTTCCCCTTATATTTACCATTATACCTAATTGTTGAAACTAATTGTAACATAAAGTTTAAATAAAAAAAAAAAAAAAAAAAAAAAAAGTTTAAACATTTTAAATGGAAAAAAAATTGAAACATTTTTAATATACCCAAACTAAGGTTTTTTGATTTTTCATAAATTTAAGAGCGTCCGGGGCAATAATACCCACTTGTCCCCCTCCCCCTAGATCAGGCACTGCGCGGAAGTCACTATAAATTGTGTTGAATACGATATAATCTCATATTATTATTATTGACAGATCGTTTGTACCGATAATAATCGTGTTTTGATCGGTCGCGTCGGTCGTGTGCTTCGGCACGAAAAACACCGACTCAATGTAATTGGGCTCCTCGTGCAACATGTTGATCAGCACCGTGTACACGCAAGCTATGGCCGCGACGTTAGACAAGACCAGTTTGTTGTTGAAAATCCTCCCGAGCGTGCTTCTGAAGTCTACGCAAAATGATGACACACGATAACAATTTTTATACAGCAATAATTAGCACTCGGATGTTATTGCGTTTGTAACTTTTTTTTCCTATTGTTTGGATTTGTCGTTAAGTAAGTTTGAAACTTGTTTCATAGAAGTATTGAAATCATAGAAGTTTTTAGTGCTATTTTTGGGCATTTTTTTTTTTAATTTGATCGCAACTTAGCTTATTTCCTTTATTTTAAATGCTATTTTGAGTATTTTTTTTATTTATTTTTTTTTTTTTTGCTGCAATAACGCAATCAATTTTTGAAGCTTTTTATAGTGCAATAACTTCCGAGCCCTAGTTAGTAATAATAATTAATGGACTGCAACAACGCGATCGATCATACCGTATCTGTTGTTCCGATAAATGGGACTGTTTCGTATCAACGTTGACGTGCGACTCGTGACCAATCGGCTGGGATACATGGCCACGACGAAAGACACGGCTATCAGGATCAGGCCGATGACTGTGAACAGAAACGTAAACGTTTGGTGTATACTAGGGTGACCGTATTTAAGAATATAAAATACAGGACAAATATATTTTTCATAATATTTTTAAATAAATAAGTATTTGTTACATATATATGTTTTTGAATCGTGGCAAAAGTATAATTTTTAAACTACCTATTATAGATTAAATTTAAACACATAAAAACATTATTTTGAAAAACATAAAATAATAAATGAAACTAAATTGATACTTTTTAAAATTTCTTCAAATCATTTATTCATGCATATTGTATACTTTACTTTCTAAAAAAACTTTTCAATTCATTTTACGATTATAATCGATCTAATGGTATCCAAAAGATTTCGAAATTCTCACATTATTTTATTCAATAATTTCATTTCAAAAATTTCAAAAATTTTAAATCAACAGTAGGTCAAAAAACGGGATTAATATGGGACAGACTTGAAATTACGGTACAAAAAGCGTCCTGAGAGAAGTTTGTCAGGACAACAAGACACAGAGCCGAAATAAAAAACAATCTTGTATAAAACAGGACGTATGGTCACCCAAGTGTATACGAAGGAATTTATATTGTATTTTTCATAAACCGGGGCGGTGTTTTCTTAGAAATAACTGCCCCCCCCCAAAAAAAAAAACACTTATGTTTTTCAAAAAAATTAACGAAAAACCTATACATGAACTTGTTTAATTCTCGTTTATTTATGAAAGGTAAAATCGTTAAATAATTCCCACGTGATCGAGAAAATATTGTATTCACTGTTCGTTTATTATCATCGGTAGAATATACAATAAAATTGCTCTTTATGAACAGGTGGTTTGATGAAATTCCATAAATCACAATGAAGGACATTTGAAGGATGAAATTAGACATTTTATTAAGAACAGTGCTTAGTATGAATTAATGATTTTCTCTACCACGCGAACGGTGCATTATTTTTCCTTGAACATGTTCTGGTACTTTTTTTTTTTTTTATATCAAAAAAAAAAACTAGATGTAAATCATTTTTAAGTAAGTCCACTCACTGAGCCACATGATATCACCGGCCAAGTTGAACTCGGCGTTCACGTGGTACGTGAATTTTCCGACCATCAGACCGGCCTGGAGTCCCAGCAGCGACGAGCCGAGGACGACGCCTATGCAAGCAGGGATCTTGGTGGGAGCCACGGACTCGTCGAGCATCCCCAGCCCAAGGGCCATCAGGGACGTGCTGCCCAGGGACATGGTGGCTTGGAGCGAGAACAGCACTATGGTCTTGACCACGTGAAACGGAACGTACGGCTCGGTTATCTGGACGCCGTGGAGGGAGTCGCAGAGCGGCGTGTCTACAGAACAAAGTTCGCATATTAACCGTAATAATAATTTATTATTCATTTCGAATTTAGGGTTGGGAATTTTTTCGATTAATCGTACAATAATCGTTTAATCTAAAATAATCAAGCAGTTTAAATAATCGTCTGTCTAATTTAAAACAATCATAATATGATATTATTATTATTTGGTGAAACCTCTCTAAAACGGAGTCGTTTGGGTCTGTCCAATTTTTTCGTCAGGTTTTTCGAAATGCGTTAAGCTCATTACCTCTTGAAGTCAAGGTTTTTTGGTCTTTTTGCTATATTCAGAGTTATAATACAACTGTTAAAACTTAATTTAAGGTACAAAAAATTAATTAATTTATTATACGTAAATTTAAATTAATAAATAACATTACTTCTTCTATAATAATATAATAAATTGGAATAATTATTTACATATTTTGATTGTTCGATTATTAAATAACTGACGATTATTCAATTATTAGATTACTAACGATTATTAAATCCAATAATCGCCCAGCCCTAATTTCAATACGTGCAGCAGCGCGGCACAGTGGTGTGTGTGTAACCAGGGGCAGAGTTAATGGGAATTTGGGATATACAAATGTGTCTTAAAATAGAATTTGAAAGAGTTGAAGAATTTTAAATTGATTTTTTAATTTTCCAACGAGGAAAAAATGGACCGATTGATTGGCAACTGGAGATTGTAAAAATTTGTTAAATTAGGGTCTATAATATGTATAAGTGAGAATCACGAATTTAACAATGCGTCTCCAAATATTTTCCTGCCCCACACCACTGCGTCGTTTGTCCATTGTTGAATTTACAAATTCTTAAATTCTTGAATAAGTTTTCATTATGTATATAATAGGCGTGCGGAAAAAACCCAAGGAAAAAAAGAACATGAAACAAAAAGCCAAAAGTAAAAACCAAATTTTATATTTTGATATAGGTATTCCACCTGTTGTATAATAAAGAATAAAAAGTAAAGTAATGTAAAGCAAAGTATAGACACAAGAAAGTCGGACATAATTCGCACCACGGATATTCTTCGCTTTTTTTGGTCAGATACCTTTAAAGGCTGTGTATAATTATAAAAAAAAAAAAAACGATAAATCATTTCTTCAATAAGACAATTCTAAAAACGAAAGGAGTTAATAATAATAAAGATCAATAATGTTCGTCATTTTCAACACACCAAGAGTATCTGACTCGAAGAGCGAAGAATATCCGTGGTGCGAAGTTTATCCGACTTTACTATATATTTCCGTGTATGGAAAATTTAGTTTCTGTTTTGTTCGAGTGTGTACTCGTATGAGTATATAAAATGTACAAGTATTTATCTATTAAACTTATAAATTATAACTTATAAATTTTTGTTCCCTATCATACAATAAGGTATCGATAACTTTTTATTTTATTTTATTGACAAAATATTTTTTTGTAATTTACTACAATATAATACCCAAAATAGTATGACAGTAAAAATTGATAGTAAAATATAAACATTTGATTTTTATTTTCATGGTTTTAGATTCTGAACGAAGTGAAGAAGCTAGTGTTTTTACAATGATGTTTATTATAATTTTTTTTATTTTATTTTTTTTCTGTTTACAACTTTTCGTATAGGAATACTTGTCCAAAAGTTTCGATCAATAACTTTTTGAAACCCGAATCGCCTCTAGATTGTACTTTGAAGAGGTCATTTTTTGAATTTCTCAATTCTTCAATGTTTTTTTTTTTGGAAAAAACTACCCAAAATTTGACAAAAACGACTCGAAAACCATAATTTTTTGATCAGAATTTTATGAAAATTTAAACGTAGATAGAAAATCCTATGAAAAAGATTTTGGCGCAAGAAAATTTTGAAAATGTGAAAAAAAATTTTGGACATTTTTTTTTATTTTATTATTAACTTCCATCGTTCAGAATCGTTTTACTGAAGAAATGATTTATCGTTTCTTTAAAATTTAACACGCCCGTCAAGAGAATACCACCCGTCGTGCGAAGTATGTCCGGCTTTTATTTTCCTACAACCGTATAATACGTATGGTACCCGATGAAGCGGCCAAGGCCAAAATCGACGGCCGTTGATAGCTGTTGTAGTGATCGGACGCGTTGATCATCGCCAACAAGACCGCCAGTATTCCTTGCAAGATACCGAAAAACGCTATCCACGAGTTCTTGTTGCGTTTACCTCCTCGGTACCCGACGAACGTCGACAGTATTAAATGAACGAAACCGCTTAGAAACCACAGCCAATCTGCGCGACAAAAGTCCGTAACAATATCAGTAATATTATCATTACATTATGTTCGCCAAACATACTCGATAGGTCTTTGGGAATATTTTCGTTCTTAGATTCCAGCGTCGAAAAGAAAAACCACTGCGACGCCGTTTGAAAGAACACGAACAGGGTTAGTGTCATCAGATATTTTCCCGCGGTAGCGCATCTGATCCACGAACGACACAACGAGTATCCCAGCCATCTCAATCTGGAATAAAAAAAAAAAAAAAAAAAAAACAATCAATTTTTTTTAACTGGTTTTTAATAGGCATATTGAAATATCATTTCCACGACTGACAGTTTTTGGTAATTAATTAAATATTAAAAAGATTTTCACAACGCTAGAATTTGTATTTGAATTGAGACTAACCAGAATAATCATCTTATTTCGAAAACCGTATGCTATATTATGTAAAAAAAAATATTTATACAAATAGAAAATTAAAGAAAATTTTATTAGATTCTGAACGAAGTGAAGAAGCTAATGTTTTTACAATGATTTTTATTTATTTATTTATTTATTTCTGTGTACAACTTTTCATATGGAAATACTTGTCCAAAAGTTTCGATCGATAACTTTTTGAAACCCGATTCGCCTCTAGATTGTAATTTAAAGAAGTAATTTTTTGAATTTCTCAATTCTTCCATGTTTTTTTTGGAAAAAACTACCCAAAATTTTACAAAAACTACTCGGAAACCAACATTTTTTGATCCGAACTATATGAAAATTTAAACATAGATAGAAAAACAGATAAGAAAGATTTTGGCTTCTAACATTTTTTTTTCTCATTTATTTTCTATATTATTATTAACTTTCCTCGCTCAGAATCGTTTTATTGAAGAAATGATTTATCGTTTCTTTAAAATTCAATACACCCGTCAAGAAAATCCCACCCGTCGTGCAAAGTATGTCCGGCTTTTTAAAAATAATTTACATAAAAAGATGTTATTCACTGACCATGAGTTTAATAATATTATGAAATTATTAACTATTTATTTATTTATTTTTTTTGATTATTCGCATACACAAGTATTTCAAATTGTTAGTAAGTTCTCTCTAATAGGCCAGCAATATACGCATAATATTATTATACTTATTGTCTCCGAAAATCTAAAGCCAGTTTATCACCAGTTTATCTCGCTCTTAAAGAAAAAAATTAATTGTAGACCACGAAAAATCACGTAATATATCACGTCTGAAGTTTAATAAAGCCACGTAGAAATTAAAAAGAGTTACTATAATAATAATTAATACTATACGCAACACGTTAAAATTTCTATTCATAATATATCATTTAACTATAAATGATCAAAAGGCAAAACAAAAAATAAAAAATAAACACTTGTTATTTAGTCTATACCAATGGATTAAAAATATCGAACAAATCGCTATTGTTATTCTTTATACATAATAGATAATTCAATGAATGATAATAATTGACAACTGACAGAGTCGTTCTTCAAAATGTTATATTATATACAGGATGATTCGTACAAACTTTTTTTTTAATGACACCCTCCCCCCCCTCTATTTTAGATACGGAATTTTATTCAAGTTATTTTTTAGATTCTGAACGAAGTGAAGAAGCTAGTGTTTTTACAATGATGTTTTTTTTTTTTTTTCTATGTACAACTTTTCGTATAGAAATATTTGTCCAAAAGTTTCGATCAATAACTTTTTGAAACCCGATTCGCCTCTAGATTGTACTTTAAAGAAGTCATTTTTTGAATTTCTCAATTCTTCCATATTTTTTTTTGGAAAAAACTACCCAAAATTTGACAAAAACGACTCGAAAACCATCATTTTTTGATCAGAATTTTATGAAAATTTAAACATAGATAGAAAATCCTATAAAAAAGATTTTGGCGCAAGAAAATTTCGAAAATGTGAAAAAAAATTTTGGACATTTTTTTTCTTATATTATTAACTTCCATCGTTCAGAATCGTTTTACTGAAGAAATGATTTATCGTTTCTTTAAATATTCAATACGCCCGTCAAGAGAATACCACCCGTCGTGCGAAGTACACCCATCGTGCGAAGTATGTCCGGGTTTTTTAATTTCGATGTTAAAATTAAAAACAACGGCGTTTTTACAATCACATAAAGTTAAACGTCACATTGTTCTGAAACCTATTATTGTAGGTTATTATTCACTGTGTAAAATATTAAATTGTATTTTGAATAGTAATATTATTATTGTTCGAACCATCGACAGGTCACCACCATTAGTAACGGGAAACTACAATTTTGATTTACTAGTGGGTATTGTATAGCAACTTGCACTACAATAATATACACGCGGGTTTACAGTGATAAATATGAAAAATGTCGACAGGACAAGCCACCTTACGGGCGGAAACGATTGACGGTTTTTGCAACAAGAACGCGGAGTTCATAGGTAAGTAATATGTATATTTAGCTTACGACGACGACTTGGCATATCACGTAGGCAGTAAATTATAATATTATGTGAAATACGACTTGGTAATATTGTATTATTAAAATTTTTTTCAATTACTTCAAATATATGCGAAGTGAAAATGCTAGTGTCTTTACTATGATATCTATTTATTTTTATTTTTAAAATTTTTTTTTTACGTGCTTATATTTTCATACAGAAATACATACTTATCTAAAAGTTTCAAACAGTAACTTTTTAAAACCGGATTTGCCTATATAGTTGGTACTTTATAGAGATAATTTTTAGATATTCTCAATTATTAATTTTTTTTTTTCAATTTGGGTTAAACTATCCAAAATTTAACAAAAAAGACTAGGAAACTATCTTTTTTTAATCCGAACCCTATAGATAAAAAATAATATGAGAAATATTTTAGAGAAAGAAAATTTTGATTATATTATGTAAAAAAAAATATTGGACATTTTTTTCTAACATTTTTTTTTCCCTTTCTTTGTTTATTGGATAAAATATTAGATAAGAGAAGTATACACAAGAGCTGAACAAATGATTAAGGAAATTTTGATTAAATTAAAAAAGTGATAATATATATATATATATATATTAGTGTTTTGCCATATATAAAGTCTATGTATTGAAATGTAGGATTGTCCTAAAAAAAATTTATAGCACTGTTGTACGTAGGACAAATTACCCGAATGTAGGACAATCCTGCCCAATGTAGGACGGTTGGCAACCCTAACGTCGACATTATCAAGACTGGCGACAAAATGTTTCTGCGGATACGAAATCGTATCAACTCAAAAGCGATAAACATCAATTTGGTTTCCGTTTTGTTCTTGTTTTCGGCAACTTTTTTTTCTATTTGGAGTAAACAAATTGGACCGTTGGTGCGAATTTCGACACACGATATTTGAAATATAAATTAATAATTGATAGAAAAAATTTTCATTTCAAAAATTCAAAAGCAACTAACATCATAATGTAATGTCTTCTTCACACGAACCACATTCGTACACATTAATATTCGGATATTATAGATTTTAATTAACAATTATTATTAGGCCTACGGACTTATAGCTCTAAAAATGTACCAAATATGCTATAAAGTTTACGAAATATGCTCTTAAAATATACAAAAATGCTAAAATAGTCTCTTATAAAGCATTAATTTTACTGTAAAATCACAAGATATTTAAAAATTGTGTTGTATAATATATTTTAATATGCATTATTATAATTCTTCTTCTATTATTTATGAAATTTCATTTTTTTTTCCAATCTTTATTCATTTTAAGCTTACATTTAAACAAATAAAAATATCAAATTTTCCCACAGAGAAGAAAACTCAAATTAAATATTGAAAAATATTATATGAAATATGCACTTAAAATTCAAACACAACCGAAATGTGCACTTATATCGAAAAAAGAGTTAAAAATATGCAAATTAAAGATAACTGCATACAAGTCGTGCTGTTATGAAACGCATTTCTATATTACTTAGCTATGTTTTGAAAATGATTTTTGAAAAATATGTTAACTCCTATGAGTCCCTAAATTTATTGTATATTAAAGTACCAGCTATCTATTGATTTACCGTAATCAAAATATTTTTGTTTTGTCTGTGCACTGTAACAGACACGTCACCCGCTGCTATAAAAACAAAATACAACGTTAAAATTTTGTAGCTCATAATAATATTATTATTGTTTCCGGTGTTCCCCATTTTGATGAAAGTTGTTTATTATTGTTGTTTGTTTCATATTTTGTCGCCGCCAGATCAGAAACATAACATATGATATTGACGATATTGTGAAGTCTTTGTTTTCTGTGCGCACTGCAACGACCTACGGTTGAAATTGCAACACGCAAAAACAGCTCGTGTTGTTGTCACACGCGCGCGCACAATAATATTAATATATTATTATAACATATATATATACATATATATATATATATATATAAGTATATTTAAAAAAAAAAACGTACATGGGTGCCGCCGCTATTTCGCTATGCCACGACGTATTATTATTTCATTGTGCACATTATGGCGTTTATTTGGCGCGGATACACGACAATAATATTATTATTATTATTATAATGGATTCTGTTTCTGTGTGCGCAATTTTACTATAGTAAGTTTTTGTGGCGTATGCGCGATGTGTGTTTAATGTTTATCCGCGAAACGGCGCGCACATAATATTGTAAATGGTCTTCGGACCGTCGAGGAACCGGAAACGAGCGAAGGTCATCCGTTCAATGTCGGCCAAACTTGTTCGTTTGACGGATTATATATATTATTATATTACACACCTATATTATTATAATGTACGCCAATTGCAGGTACCAGTCGCAGTTGGCAAGTACACGTAAGCACTGAAATGGGACACACAAATAGAGTTAAAACGTTCCCCCCCCCGCTTAAAGTTTTACTCGAGTCCAGGGGCGTCGTCATTTCACTTTTTTGTTCATGGGTCGCAAAACCAATGTTGAAAATTTTAGAATGATTTTACAATGATGTTTATTATTTTTTTTTTTCCGTGTACAACTTTTCGTATGGAAATACTTGACCAAAAGTTTCGATCAGTAACTTTTTGCAGCCGAATTCGCCTCTAAATCAGTGATTCTCAAACTTTTTATAGTCACCGCCCCCTTAAAGAGCAAATTATCTTTCAACGCCCCTATTAGAAAAAAAAAAAAAAAAAATTATTAAAATGTCGTACTATATTTTTGAAAAGTGTATAACTGAAAACTTAATAGAAGATATACGTGTATAATTAGTATTCATAAAGCTGGGCTGGCTTTTCATATCTCATTAGTTGAACGTTCAATCAATTCTCAAATCTGTTTATCTGCTAGATATTTCAATGTTTATTGAAAACGATCAGAAAAAATGTAATTATTACAGATAAGCCATGAAGCGTCGTTCAGTGGAGTATCTATGTTTCAGTTTTTATTTTACTCCAATATTTAGGCCTTAGTGTAAATATATATTATGCTCACCGTTCCCCTATTACCCATAACATATTCATTGCCCCTCAGAACCTCTTCACCGCGTTATCGCCCCCGTTGAGAACCAATCCCTAAAACGGGTGATAAATAAAATATTATAAATTACAGCCCAATAATTTCTCTGCTCTCTTATATATCCAAAAACATTTTGAAAAATTATAATAGCTCCAGATAATTATCTATTCAAGAATACACTTATTAATGAGCAACACGGTTTTAGACTTGATCGTTCGACATCTACAAATCTCATTTCATTTCATAATTTTCTGATCGAAATGAAATTTAATAATAATAAATGATTACAATTATTTTATTTGTAAAACCAGCACATCAAAAGAAAATTATAACGAACAAGTTATTATTTGATAATCTGTATTTTTTATGTAAGTTTTTAATGAGGAATAAGTGAAAGCGTATGCGAAAAAAAAAAGTCACCATAAATAGTTTCAAATGTGCCATGGAAATTAGTAGCATAAATAACCTTTTTCGGGACGCAAATAACTAGTCCACGAAAAGGCTAACCCACCCACCCACGCGCACGTGTCACTAACCTTCGTACACATTTGTCACTGTATAATATTATCATACACGTAAACGCCAAGGAACTCACAATTATTCGCCCACCCTAACACGCTGTGTACACTGCGCACACAACTTCTTGTTTGCATTTATAACAATATTTATAAATTATTACATTGTTACTCGTAGAACTTGTTGCTCGTTCATTATATACCGAATAGGATAATAATTATGGGTACACGTGATGTACTACGACCACCGCCGATAGGTAAACGACACGTTTTCGAAAATGTCAACAGCCAGGGGCGTAATTAAGGGAGGGGATGAGGGGGATAGATCCCCTCCCCCAAAGCCGTTTATATTCTGAGTGAAACAAAGAATGTATGATTTGGTTTTCAAATGAAGTAGTATCTCTTTTGTTATGTGTATTATTACTTTTTTGGATAATACTAAATTACACAATATGGTCTAAATGTTAGTTACTCAATAGATCATACATTTTTTCTAGTTTTTACTCTAAAAAAGTAAAACTTTTTGTAGACGTAATTTTCATAAAATTATTTTTCAATACTTAACTGTAAATATAAAAATTATGGTGCTGAGAAATCTATCTTGAAATATCATAATTACTTTCAAAATGTCATTACTACTTTTGGACTGAGTATAAAGCTTTAAAAATATTGGAAATATCTCGATTTTATTTAAAAAAGATTTTTAATTCTAAGTATAAAATAATATGGTTTTACTAACAGCACAGAAAATAAAGCGAACAAAAATTAGTCGGGGTTTTTTTCAGTCTCGTTCAGAATTAAAATATTAACGAAAATCATTATTTTCACTTAAAATATTTTAATTTTTTTTTATTAAAACTTATAAAATTTTAAATAATTTATTCGGTTCACATTGGTCACCAACAGACACACATATTTTCCTATTTACGATTTATGCTTCATAAAAATTAGCTCGATGAATAAACACCTGTTTAACGTTGAAATGTTGGCTCAAACGACTCTTTTTGCGTATAGTACGCCGGACTTTTTTTTTTTTTTTTATTTTTATAGCATATAATTTGTAATTTTTGGTTACATTATGATCTTAAATTTTTATTCAAAGAATGTGACCCCTAACCTTACCCCCAGAAAATTGAATCTAGTTTTAAAACTGTTACTATGCCCTATTTATTATTAATACCTAATATTTATTTAACAGTTGTAAAATTTTTTTCTAAAATACATACATCACCTCCCCCCCCCTAGTACAAAATCCTAATTACGCCACTGTCAACAGCAGTCCACGCGCGTGGAACAACCGAAGAAGAAACCGGACGCTCCAGCGTGAATGTGTACCTATATGGTGTATATTCCAATTTGACACATCGCGGTCTGAATGGGGTTTAATGAACGGCGACGAGCGGTACGACTTCAGCATTACAAATAATATTATGAAACCACGTTGTCGTTGTGTACACGCGGCTTGTGAAACAGACCTCGAACGACGCTACACGAGATCAGCATTGTGTACACAATGCACATAATAATAATAATGAAAAACACTTAAATGTTTGTGCCACACAAAGAGCCAGTGGCGAATGCAGGAACTTAATTTAGAGGGGATGTGATTAGATAAAAATAGATCAGATATACATAAAATTAATACATTTTTAGTATGCATTTTAAAATTTCTGGTTGGAGTGATCGTCGCCCCCCGTAGATTTGCGACTTTCAAGTTAGGTTAGGTTTCCGCTTTCCAGGAGGGATATTCTTGGTGGGTATATTAAATTATACAATAACTACACAAAAATAATTACCACGTTACCATGGTTACCATGGCCACAATGGGCCCGAAATTGGCCAAAAATCAAAGTGACAATAATTGTCGACCCATTGAAACAATGCGAATTTTGAAAAATGTTAAGTATAAAGTACCATCTAGAGCCAAATTTTGATTGAAAAAAGAGGCTGATCGAAGCTTTTGGATAAGTATTTCTATACGTAAAAGTGTGAATAGAACGGATAAAATAAAAACAAACATCATAAAGTAAATTCATAAGATTTTTCGTTCTGTTCAAAATCTAAAATCTGAAGAAAAAAAAATATAAATAAGCACTTTCATATGTCATATTTGAAATAATTGTTCTAACATGACACACATCAAATTCAAGTATTTTAAGAGTAATAATCTTTTACACACATTAGTTACTTACGAAGTGCATATAATTATTATGAATTCACAAATAACCTTTTAATCAGAAATATTTAGTCAAAATGTAGATTCATAATTTTTATTATTAGTTTACCACAATAATTTTAATGAGTATAATAATGTCTAGGTATATTATAGGTAATATATCGAGTACCCAAAAAGCTATATTATTATCCTTAGTACTTAAATTTGAACAATTCAAAAACCACTCGTTCGAATTTTGATTTCAACGCATCAAATTTCATAGAAAAATTACCTAAATAAAATACTGCAGTTAAAACAGGAGGCTACTGTAAAAAAAAAATGTTATGGGAAATATAATTTTTGTAGTAACTAGAACATTCAAAGAAAAAAAAAATTTTGCATTTTTATTGCCAAAAAAAAAAGGGAGGGGTGAACGTGCCTAATGAATCACCCTGTATTATATTTGCGTTTAAATTATATAGGATTTCAACGATTTCAACGACTGAAAATGAAACCTTAAAAACGTTCTCACTATCCAAAAAAAAACCTCGTCGAACCGCTTTCATTGCAAGCGCACGCGATACTAGAGTAATTAAATACTTTTATAATATTATCATGTACGTATGTCGCCAGTTATCTGTCCACGAGAGATGTTATTTGTTCACTCGAAAACTCAAAAATTTTCTCGATCCCTCGATAAAGATAACGTAATAATATACCTACGTGTACTGTAAACTGCGTAAATAATGTGTTACGCAACGTGTCCGACAAATCCTAAGCGTAAATTTTTTCTGCATTCCAATTTATTTTTGCACTAGCTATCAACACCAGTACTATAATATACAGTCGTTCTGCACACTGTTATACTTAGATATTACAGCAGTGACCCCGTGGCGTATTTGGCATATAGTTTTTTGGAGGAGGAGCATTTGTGGTTATAACAAAATTGTTGTTGTACTACCAATATGAGAATGATATTTGAGATTTTTTCAGATCAATTAGACATATATGTCAGTGAGATCATATTAAATTTTCAAGTCTTAATATCAAAAATCAAAAATTTTATTACATAAAAACTAACCAAAAATGAGAAATTTTCAAAATACCGTACTTAACTCAAAATTGATTAAATCTTTTTGAAATTTTTATGAAATATTCTCGTAGCTATTTTTAATGGTTGGTGCAAATTTCAAGTTTCTAGCTGCATTATTTTAGAAGTTATGTCAAAAAGTAATTTTCAGTTTTAATTTCGGTAATTGTGTATTTTGCAGTTTTTCGTCAATTTTTCGACAGTTCTTCCCCGTTTTTGGAAAAAGTATTGAGAAATTGGAAAAATGACCTCTTTGAAGTACCATTCGGGTGTGATTCCGGTTCTATAGAGATACTGATCGAAACTTTTGGACAAGTATTTCTATATGAAAAAGTGTTTACAGAAAAAGAAAAAAAAACAACATTGTAAAATCATAAGCTTCTTCAGAATCTAAAAGTAAAGAATAGCAAAGTAAAGCAAAGATAACCAAAGTATAGTAAAGTAAAGCAGACAAGAAAGCAGGACAAACTTTGCACCATTGTCATTATTCGTTCTTCGGATCGAACACCCTTGGTGGGTGTGTTGCGTTTTAAAGAAAACATAAAAATCATTTCTTCGATAATACAATATTCAGAACAAAATTCGAGTACGTTAATATAATGTAAAGAAAAATAACAGTCGTCATTTTCAATACACCCACCAAGAGTATCTGACCTGAGGAACGAAGAATGACCAGGGTGCGAAGTATACAGGCTTCCTTGCCTTTACTTATCTTTTCTTTCTTCACTTTATATTACTTTACTTTTTTTTTATCTAATAAACAAAGGAAAGCGAAAAAAGATAATTTTACTAAAAATAAAAATATATATGAAAAAAAAGTATCTTGCGCCAAAATATTTCTCATATTATTGTCTATCTATTATTATATTTTCATTAAGATTTAATTAAAAAAAGATAGTTTTCGATTTTTTTTAACGATTTTCGGTAGTTTTTACCAAATTTTATGTAAACAATTGAGAAATTCGAAAAATGACCTCTCTAAAGTACCATCTAGAGACAAATCCAGTTTCAAAAAGTTGCTAGTCGAAACTTTTGGACATGTATTTCTATACGAAAACGTCATGTACGCACAAAATAAATAAACATCATATTAAAAACACTAAGTTCTTCGCTTCGTTTAAATTAAAAAAAAAAAAACCGGACATACTTCGCACAATGGGTGGGATTCTCTTGAACGGGTGTATTTAATTTTAAAGAAACGACAAATCATTTCTTCAATAAAACGATTCTGAACGAGGGAAATTAATAATATAAAAAATAAATGAGAAAGAAAATGTTAAAAAAATGTCCAAAATTTTTTTTTCACATTTTCAAAATTGTTTTCCGCCAAAATCTTTCTTATATGATTTTCTATCTATGTTTAAATTTTCATAAAATTTGGATCAAAAAACGATGGTTTCCGAGTCGTTTTAGTCAAATTTTAGGTAGTTTTTTCAAAAATAAAAAATTGAAGAATTAAGAAATTCAAAAAATGACTTCTTTAAAGTACAATCTAGAGGCAAATCCGATTTCAAAAAGTTATTGATCGAAACTTTGGACAAGTATTTCCATACAAAAAATTGTACACAGAAAAAAAAAAGAAAAAACATCATTGTAAAAACACTAGCTTCTTCACTTCGTTCAGAATCTAAAAGTTATATATTAATAAATTTTGTAGTTTGCATTAACAATAAATATAAACTTAGTAATCGGTTTAATATTACATCACGTATCATACAAATGGATGAAATAATAAAAAAAACTTATGAAAGTGGATCTATGCGTTCATCAACCCCCTTCATCAATACGCCACTGCAGTGACCATCGAGCCAGTGGCGTTCTCAGAATATTTCAATGGAGGGGGATGAAAATTTTTTTTAGAAAATAAGCAACAATGGTTTCACCTCACAACTCTAATATTATAATATTGAATATTAATAAAATAATTAATATATATATATGACATCAAGTCATATTTATTGTAATTTTTATTAAAATTGTAAACATTTTATAATGACAAATCCAAATTAAACTGTCGATTTTTCTGAATTCTTATCAGTTGAATCAAGTACATCTTCAAGATCAATAGACACGATAAATTTCGAAAATTTTCAAATGCTGTACTTAACTCAAAATTGATTAAATGTTTTTAAAATTTTGAAGGAAAATTTTTGTGATCATTTTTATGGTTGGTGAAGGTTTTAAGTTTCTTGCTGCACTATTTTTGAAGTTATGTTAAAAAGCAATTTTCAATTTTACGAAAATTTCGGTAATTGCATATTTTGCCATTTTCGACAGATTTTCCACGATTTTTGAAAAAAGTATTGAGAAATTTTAAAAATCATCTCTATAAAGTACCATTTGAGTATGATTTAAGATCAATAGAGTGACTGACTGAAATTTTTGGAAAAGTATTTCTATACGAAATAGTGTTTACAGAAAGAGAAAAACAAAAGAAAAAATAAACATCATTGTAAAATTATAAGATTTTTCGCTTTGCTCAGAATCTAAAAATTCATCTTGGGAGGGGATCTATTCCCCATATCCCCCCCCCCCGTGAGAACGCCCATGCATTGAGCATTTTTATCACTGTGAACTGTGTGAATCTTGGAATAATACATATTTGCTACAATCGTTTAAAAATATAATTTTTTAATTTCAGATTCTGAACGTAGTGAAGAAGCTTATGTTTATACAATGATGTTTATTTTTTTTTTTCTTCTCTGTAAACACTTTTTCGTATAGAATCACTGGTCCAAAAGTTTCGATCAATAACTTTTTAGTTCCAAAATCGGATCTAGTTGGTACTTTTGAGAGGTCATTTTTCAAATTTCTTAATATTTTTTTTAATAATGCGAAAAAACTGAAAAAAAATTTTCAAAAAACGGCAAAATATGCAATTACCACAATTTCCGTAAAATTGAAAATTTATTTTTGACATAACTTCTAAAATAATGCAGCAAAGAACTTGAAATTTTCACCAACCACTAAAAATAGTCACCAGAAAATTTCATAAAAATTTCTAAAACATTCTATCAATTTTGAGTTAAGTGCAGCATTTTGAAAATTTCGGAAATATCTTATTTTTTGTTGGTTTTTATGTAATAAAATTTTTGATTTTTGATATTAAGACTTGAAAATTTAATATTATCTCACTGACATATATGTCTACTTGACCTGAAAAAATCTCAAAAATCGTTAGTCAATTTTTTTTTTTATA